>OMLM01020045.1:0-11659 GCA_900302695.1 Helostoma temminkii | reverse complement strand
GCAACACAAATCCAGAGCCAGTTTAAACCCAGTTACAGAATTTAATGATCTATTGTTTGAATTAAACCTGAGTTGTGGAAAAACCTTAAAATGATTCTGACTGAGAACAAATACTAGAGGGAGCCAGCAGAGGTAATACAAAGAATATGGAGGAACCAAGCAACCAAAATACATATATATTAAATATTTATAAATATAAATAAATACATATAAAATTAATATTTTTCATCAAATACTAAGAAAAAAAAGAGCCCTAAGAAAAGCAAACAAAGACTAAACAACAGCTAGAACAGGAAAAAAGGATGGAACTTCCACAACACCACAGAGTCAGCCAGGAAGAGATGAGCTTCGTGGTTGACCTCTGTTGACCAATGATTCAGAAGCCGACTTTTATTTCAGATCAGATCAGAGTGAGAGCAGATTCTCCTTGTCCTACACACACTTCCACTCCCAGTACTCAGGAGAATGAGATGGATGATAAAGAAATAGATAAGGCAAAGGATAATGGGAGAAATACTGGAGGAGGACAAGAATACGGCACTGGAAAGACACATGAAAGAAGAAGAACAACTACTAAGAGGAGCTGAACACCCTAGCCCAAATAAATACAACTCTACAATGAGCAGAAAGAGAGAGACAACAGCTGGAAAGTAAATTGGAGCAAGCAATAAATCCTCTCCGCAGAAGTCCAGAAAAAGTCCAGACAACACAACCTTCTACTACCTGCAACAGAAGACAAAAAAGAAGACATGTTGGAAGAGTTAGATTTGATATGTCCTCTGGTGGTGAAAGCAGCAAAGACCCAATACATTCCTTGGTCCTTTCCTTTTTGGTTCCTGTTTCTGGACCAGCTGTTGTCGATGCGCCAATCCATTAGCATCAGCTGTTAATCAGGATGCAGGACCGCAGGACAGGATATTCCCCTCTTCTTCATACAACTCATGAACAGTAAGAGCCAAACTTGTCTGATTTAGAGATTAAAAGCTAAATAATGTGATAGAGGTTAATGTATAAATCAAACACACTGCTTGTGTGATTATTAATTTCTATTTTGTGACTGTTTCTTCTTTTCTTTGTCTTTCTTCCTCTGTTTCAAACTTTCCCTTATCTCAATTTTGTGTGCACGCCATTCATGCGCTTCATACCTTGATACACACACACACACACACACACAACCCTCACACACATCTTATAGATCGTATCTTTTGTTCTTTGTTTCGCCATTTGTAATTCCTTCACACATCCACACACCTAGATTACACTGTGGTCTCAGCAGCCATGTGTTAATCAGACTGTCAATGGTTGAATTATAGTGTTTCTTATTTAATAAAAACAGCCTTAATTGTTGATCAGTGTCGTATCGTTTGAATAAAGTTTGTAATAGTTGCTGTGTCTGTCATTGTTTGTATACAGTAGTGCAACAAAAGAAACTAGATCTGAGGATGGGGCCGGTTACCCCACCCCTCAGGGAACAAGGAGATTACAGAGACTGGCAGAACGAGATGCAGAAAGACAAGCAGATAGTCTAGAAGGATGTCAGAGACCCAAGCCCACAGTCCAGGACAAGATTCAGCAGACTGAGAATCAGATGATCCTGAAGCAGGATCATCAGGATCTTAAGAGTCACCCAGACAAAAGTTGCAAGGGGGAAGCGAAAACAGCAGCTAGGGCTATTAGTGGGAATAACAATTCACCCAGGCAAAAAGTTCCAAAAAGGAAAGCCGAAACGCCAGTTAGGGCTGATAGTGGGAATCATAATACTATTAATATTATATGTTGTGGAGATGATCCCCCCTATGGCAACAGGTTTTGACTCACACAGGGATAGTTTTGGGTGTAATAATACTAATACTAATGGAACTGTCTTGTTGTGTGATTTCTATGACTGACGCATGATAATGCAAACAATGGGACTGTTTACTGGACCATTTCCAGTACAGCAGTTAGAAGAATCAGAAGCTAAGCATGACCAGAAGACCTGATAAAATGGGACACCACCGGTGAGACGGGCTGTTTAAAAGTGAAATCACTGTTTGAAGAGAGACAACTGGAGGTAGTTACCACAGTCTAATTAACACAATGAGAAAGAAGAAAAAGTCTAAAAACGTGAAAACAAAACATTATACCAATTACTTGTACCTAGGCAGCATTGGTGGGTTGTGTTTGTGTCACAGACATTCTAAAGAGACATTCAGAATTTATTGGGATGTGTGGGCCAGAAAATAGGCAACCACCCCCACCATACCAAGAACAGGGACAAGAGTTCATGCTGTCGCAGTGGAAACCATCTGCACCTAACCCAGGAGCAGGACAATGCTCCCACCAACAATTGTGGTGGCTGCCCCCTCGGTTGCTGGAACTAGGACAAGACTATCAAGTGACACAGTGGCAACAGCCTACTCCAGCATGGTCTACAATATGCGCCATGTCGCAGAACCCCTATGGGATAGAGATGGATTCAGGAGCAGGAACCTCATCAGGATTGGACATGCAGAATCATTCCACAACAACAGGCATGCAGTATGCAGTAGTCACCCAAATACTGCAAGCACCAGTATGTGATACAGTACAACTATCAGCAAACATACACCCAGTGCAACCAAGACGCTCAGCCCAATGTCTTTCTACCAGAGCCCCATTCGGGCTGCACTCAGCTCACAGCCCCAGAATCCACTACATGCACATCTAATGTATCCAGAGGCAAGACACCTGCAACACAGACCCCTCGAACCATGGCTTCTCCTGCATTATCAAGCTCATCAGAATCACAGAACTATAGCCCAACTACTCTGTACATGAGGACACGGCAATATTCTTTTCCACCCAAGCATTAGAAGAACCAGATACAGCCATAGCTTCCCAGAAACTAAGAGAAGACTCTATGAGTCAGGCCAGATAGCAGATTGAAGATAAGCCCTGGATGCAATTTTACGACCTGGGAGAGGAGAAATGTGATGAGAATAATTGGAGACAGTACATGGCATCTCAAAAGGTGACTGAGTTAATGCTGACATGGATGCCATTGTCACAACAGGATTTAGCCTTCATCCAAGCCTCCGATCACGCTATGACCTTGCTTAAGACAAAGAAAAGGCAGCTACAACATGCTGTCAGTAGCCAACGTCCTAAGAACACAGTAGAATTGCTGATAACAACAGTCAGAGAATTGATAGCACTGGTAAGGGCCTGTGAGGGATGGATATCAGACGTTTATGCCTTGTTTGTAATAAAAAAAGGATGAGCTGGGAAAAATATAAAAGGAACACATAATCATGCCAATGTTAGTCCAAGTCCATCAAACATGTCACATGTCTGAGATAACAACCTGTCCAGTTAGGAAGCATAGGGGGTCGGTGCAGTGTGGATTGGGTGGCAGTCGTGGGGAGGTGCCTCGACGACCCAATCCCTGGACAAGGAATCTGGCAAAAGAGAAGATACAAAGTCAATAACAAGTAATGGTGGCGTATGAGAAGATGGAGAAAAGAAGAGCTCAGTGTGTCAAGGGAGGTCCCCCAGCAGTCTAAATCTATAGCAGCATAACTAAGAGATGGTTCAGAGTCACCTGAACAAGCTCTGACTATAAGCTTTATCAAAAATGAAAGTTTTAAGCCTAGTCTTAAAAGTAGAGAGGGTGTCTGCTTCCCAAACCTGAACTGGGAGTTGCTTCTACAGGGAAGGAACTTGAAAGCTCAAGGCTCTGCCTCCCATTCTACATTTGGAAACTCTTGGAACCACAAGTAGACCTGCATGTTCATAAGTTAATGAGTGAGATTAACTGATCAGATATACTGATATATACTGATCAAAGTATTCTGTTTATTAGATAAGAAGCCCTCTAATGTTTTTATATTGTGTTTGATAGGCATCCCCACCCAACCTATGAACCGCTGAGAGATCAGAAACCACACACCCAGGAACAGAAACCTACCTACAAATCTACACCCAAGAGGAACACGTTCTGTCCCTCACACTCATAGCTACTCATTTACACATTTTGCAACATTAAGTGACGCAGCAATGAGCATCCACCCCACCTACCCAACACATCCAACCTTGTTTTCCACACAGCCCCCCCAATCCATGCAATTCCTCTGTATAAAGGCTTCCACAATATCCTGCTCTGTCCTCCTCAATGGATCCAGTAATGTTTCTAATTCTGCTTTTATGGATGTGTAACTGTGGAGCAGGACAGGCACAACACAGGTGAGTCACTACCCCAAAAATGACCAGGTTCATAATTTTTTGAAAATCATTATTTAGCCTAAAGAATTAAATGTAATGTGAATTTATTTTATGTAGAAGCTTACTCTGTGGTGATTCCGTTATTATTCACATCCTGTGGAGATCACTTATCTCAAAGCAGATGTATGGTTCTGAGTAAATTAAGAGTGGTGCTCTACTTCAGAAAGGGGTAGAGCACCACTCGTAATCCACTACTCATGGCCTCTTTTTTTGCTTAAGGAATTTGTGACTTTAGACTCAAAGATTAAAAAGGAATTCTTGTACACTCAGTATCTTGGATTTTGACTACACCACAGCTTTGTTCCTGCAAGTGTGGAGAAGACTTTGAAAAAAAAATGTACTCCTTCATAGAGGTTAAAATGCAATAAATGGATTATGTGAGGAAACAAAATATAAATACAATATTATAGACCTCTGTGTTATATAGGGTCAACGGTTACAGAGCAGTTTATGGTGTTGGCAGTACATCACTACTACTCATGATCTAAGTATTTCTAAAATCCTGGGATTTCTCTGAACTGTTCACCAGACAGTGTTATTGTTGTTATTTTAACGCAATTATTTTCTTAACATTTAGTTATGTTGTACATATGATTATAGATTACATCTCAAAAACAATGCATAGTGTATTATGGAATAGGGAGTTAACAGGACTTTTATTGCTATTTCCAATATAATTTCACTTATTGTCTACCATAGTGATACTACAATAGGTGAAATACTACAATAAGTGAAAGTGATCAGTCCATTTTTACTTGTTGACATGACACTTACTGACATGATGGTTTCTATGGTGTAAATCTCAAAAACCATTAACCTGAATCTATCCTTGTGTCTTTTCTTGTTTTGCAGCTTGGAGAAAACACAGAGAGAAGATGGTAGGTTGGTCCTAAAATGTGAAACTGAAATTCACACATAAATGAGATTGACCACAAATCTCTGAATTTGTACTTAAGCATAGAAAAACTTGGTTGGCATGTTCACACAACAATAGGACAGCAGCACAGAATGCAGTCCACTGCAATACTGAGTAATCTGATTTATTCACTGCATATTAACACAGTCACTTTTAGTCCTTTTAATGGATGTGGATCTTTATCTTGATGGGTCATGACCATCAAACACTTTCTCATCATTATGGTAAGAGTGGAGAGGTTCTGAGGTCACTCTGAGGACTGGTACTATACTCAACCCTAGTGTATTGGGAAAGGACACTAGTGGCTAAAATGAAGCTTATTAAAAAGCAAACTTCTTCCTAAACTCTAATGTGTCTGCTAGAACTGCAGCACTGTTTTAGAAGTAGATTGTTCTTTAAGTGCTTTATATGTGCCTTTCTAGTATTAAAATATTCCATTCTATCATATAAAATTAAATGAACAGCCTACTCTGCACTGTTTGAGGTGGTTGATTATAAGCATCTTTAACTGGATTAGATTCTATATAAAGCTAAAAAGTTACAAAAATACCAAATAACACATGAATGCCATTTAGAACTAAATAAAAACTCCCCAAATTATACAGTTATTTGTGACAGGAGCTGGATCCAGCACTGTTTGATGTAGTTGTTCTGCTCACTTTACACTGGTGGTGATTTTGTTGAAATGTTGTCCTTTTTTGCTTCCACCAAAATGGCAGGTTTAATATAATATAATTATATTATGGTAGCTGACCTGGTTTACAGCTTGTGGTTTTGAGTTAAATTACTGTAGCATTTATTGCTGCTGTCAAGTGCTTGTTTTATTTTAGACTTGTCAGTGTCTGTGGCTATTGTCTAGTTCCACTCTGCTAACACTAGCTAGCTTCTTACAGTGCTGTGAAAAAGTAAGGAGCTCGAACTGGCCCTTTACTGAACTGTTGGTTTAATATTCAGTTTGTTTAAAAACCAGCTACATTTACATTTCATATAAAGTGATGCAGAAGACACCGAAAATGCCATGAGAAGAATGCTGAGGTAAATTATCTAGCTAACCCTAATACTGGCAAAACATACCTTAAAAAAATTTTGTTTTGTTGAAGCTAAAACAGTTAAATTAGCTAATTAATGTTAGCATGGTAAGATGGAATAAGTTACTCTTTTAAATTTATATTTATTTACCTAACGTATCTGTAGTTTAGAAAATCTATTATTTTGACAGTGTGTTGGTAAAATATTATGGTATCTTTATCAGATAGTTTTAATAATAGTCTAATTGCCTCAATAGTTTCTTTTTAGAAATAATATTATCTCACAAAATGGAAACATTTTGTTGTGCTTTTAAGACTCAAATGCACTCATGCACTCAAATTGGGTGTACTCCTAAATATGTCTTACATGTGGTTCAATTGATTTTTACCATGAGGTCCCCACATTACCAGACTTTTGTCTGTGTGGCTTCTTGTTATGAGACAGCAACTGCTAACAACTAAGCTACTGTAAATACCTACCTTTTCTGCTTAGGTTATTATTAAAAATGCATAATAAAATTTCTGAGCATAATAAAATGTTAATTTATGAAGCACAAGATACATGTGAACACAGTGTGTCAGTCTGGGTATTGTGTTTGTCTCTCCAGAAGGAGTGCTGACATCCTGTAACTTTAACCAGGACAGTGAACCATTCTGCAAGTTCATCCAGGACACTACAGACCACAGTGACTGGACCAGACATAAAGGTGTTACCCCAACACCTGGCACTGGGCCCAGTGGAGACTACCCTGATGGAGGTCAGTCCTGAATGAGTTATTTCACATACTTCATTCTGCAGTTACAATTGGCAAACAGACAGTGTCTGAGATTAATTTACATTTGTATGACAGAACAATTCTGACTTATCAAGAGATGAATACAAATCTTTCTTCTGTCTCACTCTGTCTGCAGATGGCTTCTATATCTACCATGAGGGTGATAATGTGTCTAATGGGCAGAAAGCTCGTCTGCTGAGCCCTTCACTGTCACCATCATCCTCCAAGATCTGTGTCCAGTTTAAATACTACATGTATGGCTCAGATTTTGAGAATGCATTAAAGGTTCTGGTCAAGAAGCCCAGTGGAGAGGACGTGGTCTGGACGAGGACTGGAATTCAGAGTCCAGCGTGGCTGAGTGGCAGTGTCGATGTGTCTGACTCCAGCGGTGGGAGCGTCATTGTGAGTATTAGCATGCCATTGAAGATGCTGCTTAGACAATCGAACTTGGTACAATCTATTTGGTAATTTGGGAAAAGGTGAACTGTTTCCAGTGAATTAGAATCTCTATCCAGTAAATTCAGTGTTGAAGAATATCTACACACTTCATGGTCTGTTCAATCCAAAGTATCCAAGTAGTAAATTTAATGTGGATAACAGTCTAATGGTTATGCACTTTTCCAATTCACTTGTTTGTTGATAACTTGATAGAAACTGGACTGATGAGTTGTTTACTGGTAAAATGAATTTGGAACATGTTGTTTTAAAACACAATATGACCTAATAACACACAGCTGCAGTGTGTGAATGATTCACATTATTTTCCTGCATTTTGCTATTGATTGGTGGTCATTGGAGCCACCATTGGACCACACCTGGTCTTAGTCAGCCAATAACAGTTCTCAGAGTAAAGTGAACTAAACCAAACAACAATGTAATGTAAAGTCTGCAGTAATTAAATGTTTAAATTTCTAAATAAATTAATAATATAATATATAAAAAACAGACTCTGACTCTAATCAGTCCACAGATTACAGATTACTTTACACAAACTCTTATCTCATTATACTGTCACAGTACATACATTTAACATAGTTTTTATAACAGCTGTAAAACAATGGAAGGATGAAGGATGAAGATAACAAATCAAATGTGTAGAAGTTACCACTCGTCACACCCTGAACAATAAACCTGAGCCATTTTCTGTACTTACATGCAGTTAAGATTTGATGACAATGAACCTTTGCACATACTGTAAATCACATGGCAATGAAAAACATGTGCTTCTTATCAATTAAATCATATCTCATATCTTAAAACTGTTAACAGATTCATCACTGCACTTACTTCAGTCACTTATTTTTATGTTATAAAATAGTCCCGTAATGGCTCAGACATTTTCTCCATAACCTCACTCCTTCACTTGACAAGGCATATTTATATGAACAGAAGATCCTGGCAAACTACACAGAAGTGTGACACACCCAACAATCCTAAATTAAGGATTAAGCAAAACATTCATTCATTCATTCATCTTCTATACCGCTTAGTCCCCGCAGGGGTCACGGGTGTGCTGGAGCCTATCCCGGCCAGCTTACGGGCGAGAGGCGGGGTACACCCTGGACAGGTCGCCAGTCTTTAAGCAAAACAACAATAATTTATTTTTTAAACCTTTTATGTTTTCTTTAGGAATATTATTTTATTCCAGTTTGTTAAAACATTTCAAAGACAACATTTTTTATATGTTTGTTTTTTAGACATTTCTTTTTTATAATTATTTGTAAATAGTAGAAAAAATATGATTTTTCACACTACACTTGGAGGTTACTTACTGGAAAATGAATCCAACCGTAGGTTAAATTAAACCACAAATATTTCAGAAAATCTATGTTTTTTTGACAATTAATTGTGAATAAACTGATCATTCAGGTGTTCACATTGTTACTTCTCATGTCAGTGACACAGTCCTAAATGCAAAAATATATTTCACAAATATTAAGCTAATATGAAGCTTCACACATTTTCAGAAAAAACAAACACAAATTAATGCATGTATTATGAAGTTTGTGTTGCTAATTTTTCATTTCCAACAAGATGATGATCATCATCTTGAACAACAACACAATAACTGCAGAAATCTGATATTTCTGTGTTTCATGTAGAAATGTGAAGAGGGCTAGAGTCTCCTTACTGCACCACACAAACTTGTTTTCTACTTCTTTAGTTACCATTAACCATTAATCTGTTTCCACTGAACTTTATAAAACTTGGATAGAAGTGAAACATTATGCACACACAGTAAAAAAGTTCAAATGCTGTACAACTTACTGTAATCTGAGTTACCTGCCTGAGAACCTGTCTTGATCTATTCTAACCACAATCTAATTTAATCTAAAATCTAATCTAAAAACAAATGTTTTTTTAACTGTATTATCATACAGTGATAATGTATTCTCTCTGTGCATATAGATTGTGTTTGAGGCTCAGAGGGGCTCCAGTTCTTCCTGTGACACAGCTCTGGACAACATTGTTATTACTGATGGACCATGTCCTTGTGAGTTTTGCACTCACTCACACACAATCTGGTTTTCATCACTCCTGGGGACATTATATTGAGTTACATTAATTTAATAGAGGCTTACCTTAACCTTAACCACAACCACAATATCCCTAACACGGACCCTAATCTTAACCTAACTCAAACCTTGCTTTAAATTTTAACCAAGTCATAACTCTCAAATTCAACGATTTCCTCATGGGAGACACCATCTGGTCACCTAGAGGAAAACTATGTCCCCACTTGTGAAAACACCTGTTTCCAGATTTAGGCCCCCTTGACATGAGTAATACCCGGTACACACTCACACACATGCACACACACACACACACATTGCTGTATGACTGACTGAAATGTTGTGTTTACAGCTTGTGTTTCTGGCTGCGATTTTGACACTTTCGGTGACCTTTGTGGGTGGACCAGTGATCTTGAAGAGTCTGGCTTTGAGCAGTGGACTGGGCAAACAGAGACTGAAGGTACCGGACCTGATGATGACTTCTCCAAACCTGGAAGTAAGAGGTTCTTTTATTCAAAAGTGTGTTTGGAAATGTTTGTGTCATAGAGTCACCCAGAATGGTTCATTTTAGAGAACACACAGGCCTCAAATGTGTTCTAAAGATATGATGAGACTGACCATAAGAATTATTTTACCTTCAATTATATGCACAATTTTTATATGCACAGTAGTCTGTACAGTACCATTATAATATAATACAATTATATCTTACTTTTAAGGCTTTGTGTTCATACAAGACACAAGATGACATCTTTTTTCAGCCTCTAAAGATAAATGGTCAAAATTTTTATTCTTTCCTAAACTGCATTTGTTTATTTTGACTCTTCAATATGTAGTGGGTTCCTACATGTTGTTGGATTCAGTGTTTGCTGTCCAAGGACGTAGTGGTCAGATTAGAAGTCCTCTATTGACTCCTTCTTCTGGATGTCTTGAGCTAACCTTCCACTACTACCTGTATGGCACCAGCACTACAATGGAGCTCAGTGTCCATACCATTACTGCAGGTAAAGATTTAATTTATCATAATTTTCATTGACAGATTAAACACAAACAGCATGAAATGTTGGCTTGAACTACTTTTTCAATTTACCAGGTGAAAGCCTTGGACCTGCACTTTTCACTGTCAAGGGGAACCAAGGTCAAGGCTGGAGGCCTGCAGCAGTCCGTTACCAGGGAACTGCTGCCATTCAAGTAAATGCTACAACTCTGTGCTATGTCTTTGTGTGTGTGTGTGTGTGTGTGTGTGTGTGTGTGTGTGTGTGTGTGTGTGTACCAGATGTTACTCATGTTGTGGGGATCTAAATCTGGGAACACATTTACTTGTGGTGACATGGCTTTCCAGATGCTGGCAAGGATAGCGCAAGGACTCATTATTTTACCTGTGACATGTATGTTTCAGTTTGTCATTTTGGGTACCTATGGAGAAACCACTGAGACAGATGTTGCTGTTGATGCTGTTTGTACCAAGACTTGCAAAGGTGAGAAATTAACAAAAGGGAATTTGGCTAACCTGTAAATAGTATTGTACTGTACTGTACAAATGAAAGATTTTTCACCACCGGTAACAACCAACTACACCTAAACCACCGACTCCAGAACCATTTACACCTCAACCAAGTATGACACGTCCTTCTCTAAGCTTCCAACTGATATTCTGTTTATACTCTCTTAAAGTGGTTAAATAGTCATGGACAAAAATATCGGCACCCTTGTAATTCTGTCAGAAAATTGTTGCAGTTGCAAATGTTTTGGTACTCGTGTTTTAATTTTTTGTTTGCATTAGAACAACACAAAAAAACACAGAAGAAAAGTCAAGTCTGATACAATTCCACACATAACCAAAATATGCACTGGACAAAATCATTGCCACCCTTAACTTAATATTTGGCAGCACCCATCTCATCTCATCATCTTCCGCTTATACGGGGCCAGGTCGCGGGGGGAGCAGCTTGAGCAGAGATGCCCAGACTTTCCTCTCCCTAGACACCTCCAGCTCTTCCGGGGGAACACCGAGGTGTTCCCAGGCCAGCTGAGAGACATAGTCCCTCCAATGTGTCCTGGGTCTTCCCCGGGGCCTCCGCCCGGTGGGACATGTCCGGAAAACCTCCCCTGCGAGGCGTTCCAGAAGCATCCGAAACAGATGCCCAAGCCACATCAACTGGCCCCTCTCTATGCAGAGGAGCA
>OMLM01020044.1:0-17755 GCA_900302695.1 Helostoma temminkii | reverse complement strand
TTTGTTTATGAGCATCATTATTTTCCTTCATAATTTTTCTCATGTTTAAATAAAAAAATATAACAAAAATATAATAAATAAATGTATTCCAAAATTGATGGTAAAGTGTCTTTCAGGCAACAGCTGTTTGATGGTAAGACAATTATGCTCTCCTTATCTATATAGGCATGTGGAGTGCTGCCTACAAACAGCTATATCAATTTTATTAATTTCTCTTTATTTACAATATAAAAATGACTGAGATTCTAAATGTCATTCATTCATAAATAGTTTGGAGAGCAGCAGAACTATGGCCAGGATTACCAAACCCTCTGGTCTATGTTCAGCTGAGGAGGAGTTAATCTTTACAGAAGGCAAGATTTTCATGTCAGGAGGTCTGAGGACAAGCCTGCAGGAGTTCTGCACCTCATCTAAGGGAGTCTGGACCTCACTCGGCTGCTGAAGTCTCAACCGGTCACGAACCTGGGGCAAATTCAGAGAGATAAGAAAAGGAAGACAAGTAGTCTGTACTGTTTAGAATATCTTTTGAACTTGCAAAATAACATTTAATTTATAAACATGTCAAACAATTTTCAAGACGACTGCTAAACAGTTATCAACTAGCTCACCCTCTCCACCTCTTCAAATACTCGCAGGAAATTCCTTCGGAGGACATCAGCCAACTCATTCTCAGTCCAATTCCTCCGTAGGAGTTCTTGGATCAGGGCTGGATACATGGAAACATCCTCTAACCCCTGAGGAAAACTTTTGACAAAAAAATGCATGTACATGTACAGCATTTATTTATTTTGCAATTATTAAGAAGAAATCATTCTGTTAAATTACTTAATATATTAGTCAGGCTGTATATGTATGTATAAGTGATTACAGTAATACTACTAAATAATACTTTTACCCGTTAAATATAGTTTGCTTTGTGATTGCTCTGTTTGAGATTCTGTTTTCAGTGTGTTGACAGCTGAGACAGCCAAACTGCTGAATTCATGACGGATAACAAAAAGAGTACCAGAGACCAATGTGCCCGTTGATAATGATGAGATGAACTTTATTGTCAGCTGAAATATGTGTCACTGTGCAGCTCCAATACAATACAATATACTGTACACGGGATAGTGTTTGCAAACACTTGGTGTATTGTATGTTCTTTTCTTTTTGACTTGGTGCTTCTGGTTACCTAGTGTTTGCAAATGACTGTTTCTTACCTCGCAGCACCTTCGTAGTCCCCTCCAATTCCGATTGACGTGGCTCCTATCACCTTCTTAATGTGATCAAAGTGGTCTGCAAAACCCATGTGGAACAACAAATAAGCTAAGATATTTTATACACACACACACGCAAAAAGAGACTGAAGATGACTTACCAGCCAAGTGAGAGATGTTTGCCTTATCTTTGCAGGTAATGAATTTGCTGTAGAAATTCACCATGATCAACCCTTGGTTCTTTTTCTAAAACACAAAACACAATTATTCATAGAGAAACATTAACATGTAAAACAAACTAAGAATGTGTTTACAAATAATTTGAGATGCTGTGTAAGATGTAAATAAAAATAGAATGAAATGATTTGCAAATGGATTTTTATTTATCAAAACAAATCAAATGGTGACACTGAGAAATCAGTTTTCTTCAGTGTTTTTTTTGTAAAAAAATGCTCATTTTGAATTTGATCTCAGCAACACATTTCAAAATAATAGCATATTGCTCTAAAACACCACCTGGTGGAATATCTCACAGCGGCATTAGGAACTGTCAACAGGTCACAGGTTTTTCGGGAAAATTAGGAGATGAGGCGCCACTCTGTGCTAATAGTATATGGGCAAATAGTTCAATAACTTAAGAACCCTGGGAAATGTGGATTTCATAAGCTCATAACAGCATTAAAAGATTCAGATAATTTTGAGAAAAGGATGAAAACCAGGCATGAATGGCTGTGATGATTTGAACCTCAGGGGACATTTCAAATTCTTTTTAAAGGAAAAACAAATTGCATAAACAAGATCCGGAAATGGTTCCTGTACCTCCTCACTGCTAAAGAACTGCTAAATTTGCCTGCCTGCAGTACAGACCTTTCGCCCATTAAAAACATTTGCTGCATTATAAAACAATATGTCAAAGGAGGTCCTGTACTGCTAGACAGCTAAAATTGTATATTTGGGAAAAAAGGAAACACAAATCACCTTTGAAACAAAAGCAACTGACCTACACTGATTAAGATGACGCATGTGGAGATGCAATATCCTTGGTAAGTGTGCCCTTGTCACAACTTGAAAAAAAAAATTGTTACTGTCATCAAATTCAAATAAAAATTCAGCATGTCTATCCATTATGCTAACAGCTTTTCCTGTTACGGGTCATAGATCCAATCCCAGCTGTCATTGGGCAAGAGGTCGACATACAGTATGGAGTTAGACTATTCGCACTCACATTCAAACTTGTGGGCATTTTATAGGCACCAATGAACCTACCTGTAACTGCATGTCTTTGGACTGTGGGAGGAAGGCAGATTACCTGGAGAATATCCACGCAAAAACACATGCAAACGCAAAAATGTGTTCCCACCAACTCGTGGATTCGAACCCAGGACTTTTTACATCGTCCCAACTTTTTTGGAAGCAGGTTTGTATATACAGTAAAAATGAATTATGTCAGACAGGAATACCCCACATTTCTGTTGCATTCACATTTAATGTGGCAGTATACATTAGGTTTATATGTGCCAGATCTGTAAACTTGTTCTGCTAAATAATCTTTATCTGTTTGCTAATCAAGAATCTGAGTTTGAATTTGCTTCAGTGTATTACATTCTGTAAATACTAATAATCAGTGTTAGCTTTCATCAATGGTGGCACCATTTGACCCTGGGATTGAAATACCTAATACCTACAGTTAGAGCTTATTTGGTTGTACTGTTTATAGATACATCAGAAGATGTTCAGTTACTGTATTAATAACTAAACAGGCAATGCTAAGAACAAATCTGGTCCTTGCTTCATTTTCACAGTTTTTTCAATGAAAACATTTTTCAGGATAGCACAGGTTAAATGTCAGAAATCCAAATATATGTTTATGGTATGAAAGCTGAAAACTTTATGATGAAAATTATGACGCTGTGATGTCACAGTTGTGTGGTTCTGTGAAAATCAGGCTTAAGTTAAAGACTTAGTTTTAGTTATGTCTGTGCAAATATTCAAATGAAAAAGGATGAGCAGTTCTATGTCTGTCAAAATTGCTCACACTAAAACAAACACTACGTTTGGAAAACTTGTGTAATATCATGTAGGTCTATAAAATCAAATAAAACTTTTTTTACAACCTGCTCTTCATGTGTTATTTTATTAGAGCATTACATACAATTTTTAAAGTGATACAAAAGTGGTACATTTAAGTGAGAAGTTGCTAAGTGAACTCCATTTGTGACATTACTCAGCAATAATAAGAAAAGAAAACATGAAAAAACTAACGCATACAACAAACTGCCATCTCAGCAGTTTTGTTTATGAGCATCATTATTTTCCTTCATAATTTTTCTCATGTTTAAATAAAAAAATATAATAAAAATATAATAAATAAATGTATTCCAAAATGGATGGTAAAGTGTCTTTCAGGCAACAGCTGTTTGATGGTAAGAAAATTATTCTCTCCTTATCTATATAGGCATGTGGAGTGCTGCCTACAAACAGCAAACGGCAGTATACATTAGGTTTATATGTGCCAGATCTGTAAACTTGTTCTGCTAAATAATCTTTATCTGTTTGCTAATCAAGAATCTGAGCACACCAGAGGTCAAAAAAGGACAATGTGCATATTCCTGCAGCTTACTGATATTCAGTATACTGCAATGATGTATTGTACTTTGCTAATGGAATTAAGAGCCATTGCTTGTTAAAGAACCTCTCCAAAAAAAACACTCTCTGAGTCATGTGTTCGATAACATACTGTTCTAATTGTAACCAGAGAAAGAATCTGGCTAGGAGTCAGAGATGGGGGGTTTAAAAACTGTATTTAACCCCTTCTGCGCATTTAATGGTTCTATGTTGTATACTGAAATAATGTGCAGGATGCTGAGCTTGGTTGTTTCTACTCCATAGAAAACACTGAAGGCAATATGATACTCTTCACCAGAGATGATATTAATATTTACCAGGTAAGCCAAGAAGTAATTATATCCCTAAACATACAGTATACTGTATTACTAGTAGTTGAAAAGAAACAGAGACGACTTGATTATATCATTCTAACCTGGGATGCATGATGTATAAATATGTGTATTGATAGTTGGCTTCAAAATGAGTTAAAGTGTTTACTGGGGTTTGATTCCTCGATCAGTAAGCTTATGACAAGAAAGAAAAAGAAACACTTATTGTGGAAATTGACGAAAAAAAAAAAAAAATTCTAGAGGCCTAACCTTTCAGGATTAATGACCTCTACCAGCTGGCATGGTTCATATTTCGCACTGAACAAAGTGACAAACTGGAAGTGCAATTAATCTACTGTAAATCTTAAATTTCCTCCAGAATATCAATTACAAACTTCAAGCATGTGTATACTGAATATGGTAAAAGCAAACATGGTTGTGGAAATTATAGAGACTATGAGGTTTAGAAAGTTATGCCAACTGTAGAATAATTGTTTTTGATCATGCAGACACACACACACACACAAAGAAAGTAACAATGAAATATATAAATTAGTTGTCTCACCAGCTCATACAGCAGCCAGTCAGGCACGTTGCGGCTGTGGTTACAGATGGCGTAGGAGGATGAATGGCTAAAAATAACAGGAGCCGTGGAATAGTTTAGCACAGCCCGGGCTGTTTCCCAAGAAGTGTGGGAGAGGTCCACTATCATTCCCAGTCGGTTCATCTCCTCCACTACGGCCTCAAAAACACATTCAAGAAACACTGAAGCAGCCGTTTACAAGCGGTTTACAAAACAAAGGAAGGAAGTCATTTCAGCTCACAGTACGAGATGGTTACATACACACACATAAAGATAACAATCAAGACAGTTCTGCCTGCTGCTTTTGATGGGGCCAGCTGAAGAGGATACACTTTATAAGTTTACATTGTGCACCAGCCTTGTTATAATAAACAAACACTGCATGTCACATAAATGAAACATTGCTCTATAAAGATTCTACTGCCAAGACAATGTTTTGTATGCACAGCTTTTACCAACTTTGTTCCAATTTCTTTAGCAAAAAACATTAGTGGAGTTTTGCAGTAGTCTAACAACTTTTGCTAACATACCAACCATATACTTTTGGCCTTTTTCTAAAATAGCAGTAGTTTAAATATAAAATAACTTTAATGCTCTGATGCCCTAACCAAAATGGAAAAAAAGACAAAATCCAAACATATGCAAACATATAGATAGTAGTGCATACTATAGCTGCACTACTCCTGGTTTGTATGATTGATAAATTAAATAATTCAGGAGTTAGTATTAAGAAAGGTTAAGCTTACCTTCCCAAAGTTTGTCAGACTGTTATTTTGTCTTTCATAGACATCGTAAATTTTTGAGGATGATTCAGCCCTACATGGAAAAAGACTACTGTCAGAACCACAGATTATAAAAGTCTTGTATATCCATGAAAACATAAACCTTGGGACCATGAATGAGGCTACAGTGTTATACATTCATCTGGGGCACATGACAACTACAGTAATGTCACTTCTGAGGGAGAGTACAAATCGAGACAAATTTGCATAGAAGGAGAAATGCAAACATTTTTGACCTTTCAGTTCAGTCAAACCTGTAAATAAATTATTTACATATGGCTAAATTACTGTATTTTAAGTTGCTCCCTGAAAACTGCAATTAATTAATCTCCAATGTTGCATCAAAGTTTTAGTGGTAACGAATGAGAAAATAATAGAGTCCCTGTATTATCTTTTTCCAAACAATCAGCAGCACAAACAGCAAGTGACCATCACTGATACACAATCAATGAATGGGTTAACAGTGGAACGTTTCTACCTAATAAAAAAGAAGTCCAGTTGTAGATTAAATCTGAAATATTGTTTTGATTACCAAGGTGTATTGCAGGTATGTGTTAGGGACATGGAGCGGACTCCAAGTTGGTAAAACATCCGCAGGGCTGGCAGGCTGCTGTCAATGGAGTGTCCCCCCTCAATGCTTATTAGACATGCAATCTTATGCCTCATCTCAGAGTTAGTCAGTTCTGCAGTGGCACATACGACACATACACACATTAGAAGTTTTAAGGTTGCAATGTCAATAATTCAGATAAAAGCAGCAAAAATCACACTGAGGTGTACTATACCCTGGCTAGATGTGACCAGCTCAAAGTCCTGGTACTCGGTGCACATGCGTCTGACCACATCAATTTGTTCCAGAGTCAGCCTCACAGCATCCTTGTTCTGGGCTCCACACATCACATAAACTGAAAACATCTGACAAAAGGACAGGGATATGACACAGTGAACAGATAGACAACTGAGTAACTGAAGTCAGGTTTGACTTTTCCACAAACGTGGTCTTAGTGGATGCTGTCTCTTCAGGTTTTAAAATATCAGTGTGAACTAAAACCAGTGTGTGTTTTACTAGAGTACTAGAGTACTCTGTGGTGCAATCCAAACTTTAGAACAGAGCAGCATCAGAAATGCCAGACAGATGAATCACAATACCTGCGCTTGTACGTTGCCTGCGCGGAGACGTGTGATGTCAGTCGCCACTTGGTTGACATTAGACAGATTAATCCGGGACAGGACATTGTTGTGAAGTATCCTCAGCTGGAGAGGTAGATCATTATGACTAAAAGATTTCAAGAAGAGGGTGTGAATGAAAGTGGGGCAGTCAGGCTGATTTTGTTTATGTATTTACATAAATGTAACTCATGTGTACGCAAGTGCCTATGTGTATTTACCCATCTATAAGAGGATATCTTGACATCAAGTCTTGGACTCTGTCTCTCTCAGAGTATCCAGATATGAAATGACACAGAGATGAGAGCATCAAAAGATGCCTAAGGGACTGCGGCCAGAAGTTGTTTGAAGCAGCTGTTACAGTCTTCCAGGAAGGCATTTTCTTGTGACAGAAAGCACACCATGTATCACTGACAGTCTTGGTTTACAATTTATTCAAGTTAGAAATAACTTCTACACAAAAAAAATTCAATCAACAGTGACATAAAAGAAGGTAGGTATCATTTTAAATCTACTGCTTCATACAGTGCATCATGCACAGGATATTTTATGTTACACTATCACTGATGAAACGTCCAAGTACAGTATCGTATATTAAAACTGTTTGTTAGTGCAGAAACATAGTAAGTCCACAAAGGAGGCTATTAAAGCTCATTTGAAGTATGAAAATGGATATTTTTCGTAAGAGTTTCTCTCTACATAATAGTGGAAAAACTTACTAAACACTGTCGACTTACCAGAGAGGACGGTGTGAAGGTACTGGTTGCCCACCTTGAATAACAGTAGACATGCAACACTTTCCAGCTCAACAACAGAAGAACAACCCTACACAAAGTCGGATATGTTTCGTGCTGCATTCAGGTCTTGTCGGAAAAGTACACCGCATTTTTAGTCAAATGAGGAGATTACATAATTGTGTAATCAGAGTGTCAGTAGCATCTTTAAGGCTCTCATTTGAGATGAATTTCAACTAACATTTCTCCTCACTGTTTTTCTTTTGTGTGTGTGTGTGTGTGCACGTTGTACAAATTGCAATGGCCCTGTCTAAAGGCCGGATTAAAGTGGTTCAAGTTATGCAGTGACACCAGAGAAGACATTCATCTCTGCAGGTTTACTTCTTCCCATGCGCAATGCTGTGCATCAGCTTTTTTCCACTTTTGATTCATTAGGAGTTGCGAACGTTCGAGGTGCAATTGAAGGCACCGCGAAAACCTGCGGGTTTGGTGATGCCATCTGCTGGTCTGCTACTATTTAAGGATCCTAGGCTGGTCCAGACCGATTTTAACTGGTTAAGTTGCAGTATAAACAGATTTTATCTGGTTAAATTACGGTAACTATCCAATTTTTCCGACAATACAGAAACACTGTTGACATTCTCAGGGTTAACCATCGCAAACAAGAACACAAACATGGCAGACGGAGGTGATAACCTGACTTAGCTTAATTAAAGCCTTGAAGCGTTACTAAAGTAAGTCGAAACTAAATTAAATGCAATGTTATATGGTAATGCAAAGTGGAAGAAGGACTGATAGAGATATAAACTGATAAGAACACACCAGACTGGGAACTGGAACGCAGGGCAGGAGGCCTAATTATGGCTCTGTGCGATTCAGATGTCCCATTTGGCCAAGGCATTGAGACAAGGACTCTGAAACTGAATGAGCAGTTATCATAATATATATACGCAGTTATCATAACTATCATGACATTGCTGTGCCAAATATGTCAAAACCTATTCTCTGAAAAATGTCAAAGAGAAGCCTCATAACACTTGGCACAGAGAAAGAATGTAATGTTGATACTTTAATATCAAGCTACATAATTCTTTATCTCAAGATGACCTTTTAAACTAATTGCTGTTGGGGTAAGAGTTTAGTTCCTATCCAGTTTATAGTCAGTGGTTTGGTCAGCTGTAACATTTGCTGCAACATGTTATCAAGGTCAAGAGATTGTGTGAAAGGCTTATCAGTGCTCACTTAAACTGTGACAAACAGCTAAAGAACCACAAAAAAGAAACCAGGCATTGTTTATTCAGCATGTGAGTTTGGTTCTGAGGGAGTTAAGTGTTGTTGAGTGGCAGAGGAGGTCTAAATATTCTCTGAATGTAGTGGTGGGAGTGGTGAATGAATTAGTTGTTCGTTTTTTTTTTTGTGATACTGTAAATGTCGGTTTTCATTTTGAGTGCACTTTAATTTACTCTGGCGAGAGGAAAGAGTCTGCTTTCTGTTAGTTCTTTATAGCTGTTTATGTCCATGCTGTTTACTTTAAGGACAGAATGTGATGCAAAGGAAGGAGGCCAACTATGTAACTTGTGCCATAGTAGTGCCAAGTATTGTATTGTAAAAGCATACAGTATCTATTTCTGTCCTTTTGGTTTGAATGAATGCTTTTAGACTAAGTTACATTTGTATGCTACATTATGCTATCCATGGCTTAGTATGCTGTGGCCACATAGTGCATCATTTCTGTGGTGTAAATACAGGAGGGTAGGGTATATTCACTGGCGAGACAAAATATTTTCATTACTGTCTGATATGTGTTACATAAAAGTCATAAAAGTTACTGATGTTACGTTCAGGCACCAGTTAACTGCAACATTACCTTGATCAGATTGCTTTGTTTTGCCTTAATAAGAATCACTCCTGGAAAGATCCATCTGATAATGTGAACTTTGCCTGCAGGCAAAATTCCAGACTCCAAAATACGACCTCTGCTTTTACATACTTTCAAAGTTTAAATGTGCTTGCTCTTAATGTAATATGGGATGGATTGTGCAAATGTGAAAGAGTCTGATGTTGATGGGGAGCATCAGGGTGCTGCAAATGAATTTCAATTAATTTCAGAGGGAAGATGTGAAGCCTGATTCTGTGGTCCACCCACTGTGATTTGGCCTTGTATTCTGTAATGAGGAGAGTGATTCGGCTCTGATTGGAGCACCCTACCGTTTCAATGGAGTAATCACAACTGTGATATCAACAGTGTTGATATTACTCTACCAATCCTCCCACTGTGCAGATTGGACCCCCAGCTGACACTGTTTGAATTCAAATTAACCAAATCATTTACTTATATTGTCGACCTTGGAGTGAAATGTGACTGGCAATACAACAGATAAAAACATAACAGCTCACGGTTCGATGAGGGAGCCTGAGCCTAATTGTTGTTATTAGTGTAGATGGCTACTGTGTTTGTTTCAAATGATGTAGTGCAGGGGTGAGGTCACTATCAGCTGGACCACTCTACACTCTACAACAATCACAAGGTACTGGAACATCTTGACAAGTCTTATGAAGGATTGCATATTTAGTTTTATTAGCATATCATTTTATTATTAGCCAGCATTTCAATGCCATTTTGAGCAATATCAGAATATTACTATTCAGCAGTATCTTTTTGGCTTCAAGTCACATTTGCATTTTAGAGCATTTTAGCAAAAACAAGAAGCGATTGGCATTTTGCCTTTCACTTAGGGCCACTTTCACTTAGGGCCACTGCCTCTGTCAGTTTGTTTCAGAATTTGTTTCTTTTATTAAACAAAAAACCTTTCTGAATTACTGCTGTTGCACTAACATCTGCCATCATTTGAGGTAGTTTCTACCCTTTGTTTACCAACAAAGGGTAGCAAGGGGATGCAGCTGTTTTTTTTCTGAATAAACTCTTCCTAAGACTCTTCCACTGTGCAGGTAAGATGCCTACATCACAGCTCATATCCCAAAATGTAGTTATGCAACTATATAAAAGAACAAATTCTTTGTTGGGGAGGAATTGTCATTATATGTCATGGTGAAGTGTCTTTCCATTCCTGCTTTATTTCATAAATATCTGTCACTAAGAATAACCTTTACTTTTTCTCATATTTTAAAAGAGACTACTAAATATATATAACATGAGTGGGCACCTTTGTACTTCCAGTTCTGAGCAAACATTTCAACAGCATTCAGATTGTTATGGACAAAACTCCTGTTTGCTTTTTGAAAACCTTGTGTTATATTTGTAAAATCGTGATAGTTCATCAGATAATAATAATGGGGTGATTTATAACTATATAGTTTGCGTGTGAAAACCTTCCAGTACCCAGGATACGAAGTATGTTTGTTATAAAAACAAAAATGGCAACCTCGAGCAATGACGTGCTCCGTTTTCTGCAGCTTACTTTGAAATCATTTGTCCACCAGAGGGCAGCAACAGTCAGAATAAACATGTTGGTTGGTTTTCTGTAAGCCCATCCATCCTTAGAAAATGTATGAAATACCTATATAAAAGCCAAAACTGATAGATGTATGCATCATACTAAACATATAAGTAAATGTATACATAATTTAAAGAGCTGAGAAAAATTTTAAAGCAAATGTGCTTGAGTTGCCTTTTAAATTCTATCAGCCCAATGCAGCTCTGTCACAAGCTATAAGATTTCCCTTCTACCATCTACGAGTCATAGGTGATACAGTAGTTTTTTGAAAAATTATATTTATTCTGTTTTCAGTGTGCCCCCTGTTTCTGTCTGGACTTTTGCAAGAACACAGAAGACATTTGTGTCTCTGAACTTCTAATTTCTTTTGCACTGGATTCTGGCAACCCTATAGTCAGTGTTCATTATCTGCTCTTACAGCTTTGACTTTAGCACTGCAATTACATCCTCAGCTGCGCTGATTAATCCAACACGGAGGCATTTCACAAAATGGTTTTGAAAAGGCATTTCCAGACACTTACCAGGGAGTAGCTGTGGCACGACTTGTTTATGCAGATAGACACAGCCAGTCATATTGCAATAAGATGTTTTCAGTGGCTGCTTAAGTGTTCTCTTAACCTCCAGTGTACACTGCGCAGGAAACAATAGACTGTTCGGAAAGTGATTAATTTAATCTATTTTGCCGCTGACATAAAATGGAAGTCTGCCTGATGTCATGTTTGGGTAATATACGTTTCTCTATTGTTGAACATATTCCCTCTGTGGCCATTCGTTAATATGTTTCCACTGTTCTCAGCTTAACTGCTTAACCTTCCGTTCTCTCCTGGCAATCACATCATCAATCACTGTCCCATTACTTGACAAGGCAGACAAAGCGAGTGTATGAGTGAGAAAAACCTTTTGGCCTGTCTCGACAAGCAAGAGGAATGTCGACTTCAGAGGGCTAACACAGGCAGAAAACATAGGCCCAGTAAATATTCAATTTAAAGGATTCCCAGATAAGGCGAGTTGAAAAATTGAGGCAGCACCCATTCTTCTAGATAAGAGAAGACGGAGCCATCTGGAGGCTGGGAGATAGCGAACTCCCACGCCATCCCAGAGACCTCTGCTGCAGCGGTACAGAGGGAAAAAATAGAGTGCCAACACTTTCATTATGTTAACTTCAAAATGAATTTATTCACATTCAGCGCATGTAGTTATTGGCTTTGGTAAACCGAAGGTTACTCTTGTTTCTGCGGTAATAGAGACTTATGATTAGTCAATCTTTTTCAATAACTAATGCAACAAATTATGACAGAATAACTAATATAATATCAATGCATATATAGTAAAATATTCCTAAATATTTAAATAAAAAATGTGTATGTATAGTGGATTTTTATATTACTTTTTTGGAGTAATCAGTTTTTTAAAATCCTACTTGTTCTCAAATGATGTAACTCAGTCTGAAGTTATATAAACAATAACTGTATTCTTTAACCAAAATTATCCAACTCATGGTCAGCGAGAGGGGGAAAAGTAATGGTCTTGAACCTGCCAATATAATGTCTGAGCAAAATAATCTTCAGTAGCTGCATCTCCATCCTTTATGTCCTTCAAGAATGAAGGTAGGGATAATTTGATTAGTAGTGAGAAGAGCTCTATTGGTTTTCTTGAATCTTTTATGAAAAGAGCAGGTGTGTGATAATAGTGTATGCATACAGTGTTAACCAAACACAAATAGTGAATTTTAGGCCCAGGCCTGCATCTCCCTCAAATCCACCTTGACTGAATCTTTGAAAACAAGCAGTATTGGGAAAATAGACTCTCAGCTTGTGAATAACCTTGTCCACATTCTTATAATGCACTTTGTTGACTTCTCCACCATGCTATTTTGTGCCAGCCACA
This sequence comes from Helostoma temminkii, assembly GCA_900302695.1. Lineage (NCBI taxonomy): Eukaryota > Metazoa > Chordata > Actinopteri > Anabantiformes > Helostomatidae > Helostoma > Helostoma temminkii. The sequence continues at coordinate 5,012 of OMLM01020044.1, read as the reverse complement.
TTGGATTTAGCTCCAGGATAATGCTTTTGTCAGTATGTTTTATCTGTTCTCTCACTCAGGTACGGTATGCTGTTATCCCTAATTACCCCCACTGCTTTTTACACTTGGCCCAGAATTCTTAATGCTTGATAACAGATGCAGGTCGATTTGAAATTTACTTATAGCGGCATTATCTCTATGACCTGCATCGCAAACTGACTATTCCATTGGCTCTTGGGGGAAAGCTGTTAACTCTGTGATAACAGCGACCTGAAGTGATAACCTTCGAGCAGTTTCTGGGACACACAGTTTGCTACATATGTGCTGTATTGCAGCTGCAGCATTTCTCATTCAACCTTGGGTGCTCTGCTGTGCTCTGATTCATTTAATGGGATCGAGAGGGAGGTTAATCACTATGTCTGCCATAGACTGTTGAAATGCAGGCTGACCACTATATGGAATATTACAATTTGTATTCCTTTGAAAGACAAATTTGAACGCAAATGCCGGAGGGGTGAACTCTCCTTTATTCTCTATTTTAAGATGTAATAGAATTGTCTCCCCTCTTAGGAGTCACTTTGATTCATTTACTTTAGGGGGCGGATATCTGTTTTTGCAGATTTTCATTAAGATCAACAGAAAAGGCTTCAGACAAGGTTCCACTTGTCTGAGTTATTATGCCCAGAAGACACGTGCAATTAAGTGGAAAAAGGTTCTTAAATATTTGGATAAAAACAATTAATTTTATTTGTCTTCTCAACTTTTTAAGAAGTGTAAATGTAGAAATATTCAAATTGTGAAAAAGTTCAGTACATACACGCCTAGCTTTTTTTTCTACCATTGTGAATTTTGCTCAAAGCTGATTTTTGATCTAATTATCATAGATCTCAGCTTCATCTGGTAAAGCTTCAACAAATACTCAGAGGTACTTTTTTGCAATTAAAGTGGCATTGTCATGGTGTAAAAATTCAGGGAGGCAATAAGGCATAAAAAGTGTCATCTGGAGAAAATCTGCAGCCATTTCATTTACCGTGTCAGTGTTACTGTGAAGTGTGGCTCATTTTAGGCCACATTTTTCATCATATTAGTTTCTTTGAGAAGTAGTAGAATATAACACAATAGGAAGACCGTACTATACAATAGATATGGTGGGTGGGTTGGCCTACGCTGAAAGAGAGAGAAGTGTAGCATGTTGCCTTGGTTTCATATTTTGCAGGAACAGTGTAGAGTGAAGCTCTTGTCAAGCCTAGTTTTAATCCTTTCTCTACTGTGTTGTGTGATGTTATGTTGTTATCTTAATGATAATCTGTGCCTATATTTCTGCCCTAGGCATTTCTGTCAGGCTGGGTTCGTTTAGAAGCTGTGCCTTATCAACGGCTTTGTCATTAAATCAACTTTTTCCACAGACAAATTTCACTGCTGCTATTCTTATCAAAAGATCAGCAGGCTGTGATTTTCTGTTCAATCAAAGCTTTGCAAATTCAGTACTGTGTGACTAAGAAAGATGAAATACAAAAATACAAAACAAAATTTCCATTGGGGAAAAAACATTTATTTTTTGTTTTTCAAGATAGTTAATAATCAGACAAATAAAATCGGTATGTTTTGCATTTGTTATATCACTAATGGCTTTAAGCTGTTTATATTTTAGGTTGGATTACCTTGTGTATTTTAAAAGGATGGAAGAATAGTAGTGATTGTGACATGATGCTAATAATCATTTTGCCCACAGGATTTAAAGAGTTTACTGCAATCGAGAATCTGGAACTTGTGGAATTCATGGCTTTTTCTTTTGTTAGTTTAAAATGTTAGAAATGTTATAGCTCACATCATCACAGTTTTGGGCAGAAATGTGGGGATGTTGGACATGCCGTTAAACACATCCCATAAATACTATATGTACTGTATGTACAGAGGCAAGGTTTTAGGTCTCAGTCACAAACTGAACTCGGAAGGCTGGAATTGCTACTCAGTTCTTCTAAGAAAGCACTGTTCTGTTTGAGTGAGTGTTCTGATTGTCTCAGCATTGTGCTTCAGTGGAGGGCAGCGCCAGATGAACTCCTCTGATTCAGTCCTCTCCACTGTTTGACACTGGTTCAGCCAGTCATTGAGGAGGGAGGACTGAGACTCCTTCCCCAAAACACATTCTCTTACAGTGAGGGACACTGCTGTATGGCAAAGGTCCAAGAGGTCTCTTGCATGCTGTGTGCGAGGCAGATTCAACACCCTCTTTCTCCTCCCACAGTGCACTAAGAGTCTCCGGGGGTTGATAACCTGGTTCCTGGGGATTCAGGGGGTCTTTGGAAAGAAGGATGCTGATGGAAGGCACAGTCCTGTGCACCGTCATCTCAGATGTCCCCCCTTCAGTACTCTCCCACACCTCTTTTACCACCTTGTACTGCAGTTTGGTCAGCTGGTGCAGAGAGCCCACTTTTCGTTTCATGATCTCAGCACAAGTGATAGTCTTTGTGACTGCACGGCCTGACCCAGTGAAGACCACCTGCCGGAGCCCACCACCACTTACGCCGGCCACATTTACGCCCTCTACTCCCTGCATCCGTGTCATGGCAAATCCCATTAAGTTGCGGATCTTACTTCCTTCCTTCACGCGCATCTCCAGCACCCCAGAGGGCAGTCCTGGAAAGGGACAGGGGCTGTCCTCTTCAGTTCGGCAGACTTTCTTGAAACCTTCCTGTCCGAGTTTAACTGCACGGGGAGGTACTGGTAGTGGTTCAGGCTTCAGTTGGATGGAACCTTTAACTCCTGCTGGCTGGTGAGAAATGCTGTAAGTTTGCTCCTGGTAGACAGGACAGGTGCCTGGGATTACCCCATTCTCCACTGGGTTTGATCTGGTCACTCCAAGATCGCTGAGCGGCCTGACAGCGTCTTTGGTCAGGTATTGTTTCTGGCCAGTGACCTCTCCACAACCTGTGAACATTTTTGCTGTGCTCAGTAGTCCAATGCAGTGTTAGTCCAAACATACATTTTTCCCACATGGAAAACAGCTTAACATCATTTTCTTAGTGTTTGGCACTGTTCTTTCCTTCCAGTGAGCAGCTGTGAAGTTTCAAGACTTCATATAAGAAATATTACTCACTCCCCAAGAGCACTATCAATGCAGTCTTTAATGCTCTCCCCCAGAAAGAGCTGGTGAAATAAGATAAACGCCTGACTGGTGAATTAAGAGCACTGCCGGGACCATTCAAGTTGTTCTTTAAAGAGCATCTCAATTTCATAACACAAATGACTATTTGGAAAATCCTCTGGAGATAGATAAAAATAATAATAATAATTAAAAAAATACTGAGCTAAATTATCCTCTGTCCTTCGTTTGTATGTTTTTCATATGGCGCTTTCTTAATGTCTGCCAGAGATATGCACTACTTTGAAATGTGGTTCTTCTTAAACAAAACTTTTCTACAGAAAAACTAAGTTCAAATTAAGACTCCACCTTTTTCTTAGCAATCCAGTCCAGCGTTGTTGATTTTGATCTGCTGTCTTGTCACCTTCAACTCAAAACCGACTTATTGGCATGTCCAGCTGTTAAGTTCCACCTCCTCTTTTGGACTCCTGGATCTTTTACTCCAGCTTGAGTAGGTCTACGTCTCCTTTCCTTGTGCACAACTTGGCATTCATTGTAGTTGAGTCCAGGGTTGCATGGAGGTCTGCACCTAGGGTTTTCTCCCCAGAGGTCTGTTTTGTTTCCAGTGTTGCTCTGGGAAGTCTCTTCTCTTCCCCACAAAGAGACATAAGGGACAGGAGCTGCCTCACAAATGCTCACAGGAGGAGTGTCTGTGTGGTTGAGGGGGAGCATGAGGCAAAGAGGAGGCAGCCCTCTTAAAGGCACAGGCTTTTCATCTTTTAGATGAACACCCTTCCCACCACAACTGAAGCCTGCCATCTGAGGAAAGAAGAATAGGGTAGGGCTACTGTGTCCCTTTAAACTCAAAACGCAGATCCCCGGCAACTTTGTCAATCTCTTTAGAGGACGTTCCAGTGTTCAATGTACATGACTGATTAAACCTGAGTTCTGAAATAGAGACGCAGTCAACCTTTAAAAATGCATTTTCCAGCTCTGAAACAATGAATTAAATTAGCTCTGTTATAATTGAAAACATCCTTCAAAGAGGCACTGAAAGTCAGCAGCATCAAATTGCACTGTACTTAGCCTTTATCCTATTAGATGTTTGTGACCATTACAGTTTACATAATGTACCATTAATAGCTTCATTGTTGAAGCAATCAAGTGGCACAGTAAGAATGTCTCTCTCCCAATCCTTGGATTGTTATAATTTTACAAGGGTGAAGAGCCCTTGTGAGCAAGGACATGAGACACACTAAGAGCATAGAGGCATGACATCCATGTATCAAGTGCTATATTAATAGTGAGTATCTTCATTTGTCTGGTGTATTTGTGCAGGTGAGGAGATGTGGCTGGCAGGTGGGAAAAAAGCATCCTAATGATCTTTCTGTCACCAGTGGAGGGCGCTGGCTCGCTCTCTTCTCTGCCGAGTCAGGCCAAGACAGCTGTAGCGTTGCCCTGTTCAGCCCAGTCTCCCAGTCGACAGGTGGATTTGTTTTTGTGTGTGACTGACAGATGGAAGAATAGGTAAAGACAGCCCACTGAGGCTGAACCTATGAGGCCAAGAGAAAGAGGCAGACAAGTCCTAACTACTCTCTGCTCAGTATATAGCAAGGTGCACAGTAGAACACAGACAGTATAAACTAACTGTGGCTCAGCCAGATTCTTACTGTGAGGCTAATTCACAGTGGCATGTGTATTATATTGGATCCCTATGGTAATCAAGGAAAAAATAAGGAAAATCCATCCACTTCAAATCCAACTGGCAAAGTGGAAACTATGTTGAATGTCTTTTATTATCTGAACGAGAATCATCACTGAGGAATCAATAGGTTGGATCCATAGAATGATTAACCTTTCTTTTTTTTTTTTTTTTAATAAATTCATATGCACAGGGTCGTAGCGCTACTTATCTCCTGAACCATTCCAGACACTGCAGGAGACAAAGTAA
>OMLM01020043.1:36772-48357 GCA_900302695.1 Helostoma temminkii | reverse complement strand
TATAATATGAAAAACGGATTCACACTTCTCAGTGTCCTGGACTGTTATATTGTGGAGTAGTTACTGTTGTACGCGGAGGAGCGGAAGGACAAGAACAAACACCTGACCTCAGGTAAGACAACTCGCTGTGTTATCCAGTGTTTGTTGCTGGTTTAGGCTGCTTTACAGAGACAGTTGTTTGGGTTTAATACATGTTACAGATTTATTGTGACAGATCTTGGGTTTTAATGAAACTTGAATTCCATTAATTCCAATTTAATGGTAGTTTAATGTGTTTTTGTTTGTTTATATGCAAACAACTGAGCTATAGATTATAGTATTTTAGAGGGCCCATGTTATTTGAATAATTAAATTTTAGCAACAACTAACTGTTATTGTACATATTAAGTTGATATTTAATTTAAAAATATGTCTGATGTTGTACCAGAATGTGTCACACAGTTTCACCGACTTCTGGGTGTCGTCCTTAAATGTGTTGATTTAAAACAAAGGGATTCAGAAAATCCTCACACTGGAAAAGCCAAAACAAGCACAGATTCTGCCATTTTAGCTTTTGCTAACTTAGATTTTTCTCCAAATAATCAAGATGCTGCAGGTGAAATGACACAGAGCTGCCACTGGTGATGGCCGGTCAAACAGTAGGTGAATTCTGACACCACTGATTCACACAAAGGCTGGATGGATGCAGTACATTATAGCATGAGGTGTTGACATTTACTGTGGCAGTCATTGTATATCTTTGCCATATCCATCAGTCGACTTTGATTAAACTTGTGTCACTGGTGAAGGCTGAGATCCATGTGTCATGAGGCTGCCCATCACTTACATTAAAGTGATCATTAAACTCCGTGTTGGTGTTTGGTTGAAACGTCTGCTTCTGTTGGTCCATGTGTAGCTGTGTAGTGTTTATTTTTGAAATACAGATATGCCATTGTAACTAGTGCAGTTTTTCATTTTATATTCAAGCCTAAAATGTATAAATATGATGTGTGTCACATTTTAGTTGTGTTTGCAAAGGAAAATAATTTTTTGGTGGACAGTTTCATGACCAGGACATGTGTTTTAAGGATGTCATGTTTAGACAGTTTTATAATGAAGGAAGCAGCCAGAGCTGGCAAGTAACTAAGTATATTTACTTGAGTGCTGTAGTTAAATATGATTTTGAGGCACTTTTATAGATACTGTGGGATGAAGGTAATTTATCAGAATTAAAGCTTAAAAAATTGTTTTCTTGAATCTGTACATGAATTCAACAAACACTGAATATTTTAGCTCTTGTGGATTTATTTATGAAGCACATGTGGAACATACACTCCACCAAGCTTTTGTATCAGCATCAAGTTCAATAACGTTTATATTACTTTATCTTACAAAAGTATTTTTACATTTTAGAGCACATAGTTAGTACTTTAACTTGAGTAACGATTTTGAAGTGATACTTATATCACTACTACTTTTTTTAGGCAAGGGTGTTAAATGTAGAACATATTTAAGTTGCCACTGTAAATTCTGAATATGAAACGTCATACAACATTGGTATTTGTCTCATATAAATATAATGTAATTCAATTACCAGTTCCTCCTGGCTACATGCTAAGGTGTCCTTGGACACGACACCCAAACCCTATAGCTGTGCTTCCCTTGTAAGTTTCTTTAGATAAAAGCATCTGCTAAATTACTAAATAAATTAATGACTAAATAAGAACTGAATTCAATCAAATCAAGATGAATCCATTCTGGATGTATACTGAAAATGAATCAGGAGATCACTGCCAATATTCCCAGTGAGAGGCAAAGTTCTTGTTTGTCAAAAGTCTTCTTGATATAATAATTTTAATATTAATATTTTGTAATTTTACTCCTGTCGTTCATAGACTGTCGCCTCATTAGGACAAGCCCTTTTTCGTATTCATCTGGATTAACAAGTGAACATTCACCATCAGATTTAAGGAATTGACATTAACGGTATGAACATGCGTGGTCAGTAGATATTGATGCACGCTGACCTCACCAGCCATATTCTTAAATTAGCTTAGCCGTCCTTGCTAGCTAGGCTCCTTGCATATTTCTTTAAATAGTAATAAAAAGTAAAGAGAGAAAAGACAATCTGATGTTTTTGTTGCTGGTCACTACAAAAACAAGCAAACAAATACTCTACGTCACACTTGGTGCAAAATAAAATAGATTCCCACATGGCAGGAAACTGCACTTCAGCTTATTATTAGGGCACACAAAAAAACACAGCTGATGTTGTTTTTTCCTGGATAAAATATGTCTGTCATGATCTCACCACTTGTTATTTATCTTGAGGACCCGCTCTGGATTCGTGCTGTGAATCTGTCCGCTGTAAATCAAGAATAGTGGTGAGTGTCAGCACAAACACAGCGATAGGTCTTGTTATCTGGCCAAAACAGGACGTTACCTACTTATCCTTACGCTGAACTTGGAACCATTTTTCTCCGAATGACATTCTGGGCACTGCAGAACGTTATGGCAGCAGTCGTATTTGGGAATTAGTCCAATAATGGTAGAAAACTTGGAGCAGCCATATGACATAGTAGTGCTGCATTGCCAGCTGTCAGACTTTGGTGCTTTCTATTTATATAATGTTAAGTGGGTGATGTAAAGGCGCATGCAGTAGGGTTATAGATGCTTAGTGTTTTAAGATTCAAAATAGAGGTGTTGGGTTTCTGTCTGCTGCATGACACACAAATGATTTAGAGGTTTTAGTCATGTTAGTGCAACAATTACAAACATTTGCGTAGGTGCAAATAAACCTTGTGTCTGATTTTAGCATGAACTTAGCCAAGAGCCTTTGTGAGGGAAGAATAAACGTCTTAGATTGTTGCTCTGCTCATCTTTTTCACATTTCCACCTGTGTGGACAGCTCTGCCAAGTTCAGATAAGCAATTATAATCCCTTTGCCTTCAAGTGTATATTAAACATATCTGATACTTTCAGCCCTTGAACGTGGGATTAGTTTCACATATTTGGTTGAAACAGCAAATTATATGCATTCGTTTACACCTCGTGGTTCTCCTCAGGGATGTTGTAAAGTTTATAAAGTCTGATTGAGGTGTGCGCTAACCTCATTAATTCTGCTCTCTTCTACTTAATTAATCTTAGTCTGGTGCTGAAGTAATTACAGCTATCTGGCTGTCTGAGTATCTGCACACTACTGACACCACCTTCCCCTCTTGGCTGCATCTAGGCCAGGATTTCCTTTTTGCAGACTCCGATGTCTGACGTAAGTGCTTATTCACAGTGGTGTGACGGAAACTTCAGGCTTTGTCCTTGGAACTACTGAATATTTTCTGCCTTTAATCTACCAGGAGTTTATTATGCTGCTTCTACTGAGTGTTTTCAGGTTCATTTTGATTTAAATTGAATACATTTTGTCCTAAGATGAAGGACTTTGTTTGAGAAAACAAAAACACAGAGATAAAATCGTGAATTTATTTTGGATATTCAACTTGCAAATTGCACCGTGGGTAACAGCATCTGCTTTAAGAGGTAATTTATAATGTAAAGTTCAGAGGCCTAATTGGCGCCATTTAGCATCAGTGGCTGTTGAGGGGAGTAGGCTAATGTGAGGCTGATATTTTGTTTCTCACTGTGAGGTCTGCAGTTGCACGTGGACTCCCATGAGATTTTAAAAAAGGTTCTGTTTCAAAAGAGCTAAGCTCCCCTCCGGCTTTCTGTCTGCTCAGACTTTCACTTAGTTTTCATTCTGTCTCTGCTCTCTTTCTCTGCACTGCCTCTTTCCTCTCATTAATTTTTCACATTTCCCTATTTTTCAAGCTGATGGCCATGCAGCGTGCAATTGTGCATGCAGATTTTCAGCCTGTAGCCAGCCAAACACATGAATACACAATTGCCAAAACTGAAAAAGTGAAGGATGGTGAACCAAAGTACTATCACATGTGTACGTACTCTGGAGACAGAGTGTGAGGCATGAGTGCTGGCATGTGTTTGGTGGTGGGAGTAAATGTTGACTCAGTGTGTGTGGTTGATATTTGCACTGTCTTATGGCTACAAAAAGTTTTTATTTTTTTCCAAGTAATGTATTGGTCTGGCTTTTCCATATGTATATTATCAATTATTTGTGGGATTGAGAGATACACTGCCGTAGTTACCATGGAAGGATTGTTTTGTTTGTTTTTGCTGTATTTTTTCACTATAAGAATATTTTACAGAAAAATCTCCATTCCAGTTCCCCAGAGCCTGAGGAAACATCTTCAAACAGTCCAAACACCAAAGATACAGTGTTACAGTGAGATAAATTTGACAAAAGCAACACTTAAGCGAAATGAAACAGCAGCATGCACATTTCAATAAACTATTGATTTTAGTAGAAATAAATAAATGTTCTTGTACAGTTCAAGATTAACTATAGTTTAAAAAAATATTAGGTTGGTAGCGCAGTTATAAAAGCAGCATGCACATTTTAATAAGGGAACAGGCTAATTAACCAAATAAATCCATAATGAGATTGTAAGCTCACCAAGTCTTAACCTTACCATCTTCACTCTTTGATGGATGTTGGAGCAGCCACGTCCACAGTGAAGAATCTGAACATCATCCACTTGAATGTATGTTCCCAGCTTGCCATGGGATGCATGAGAAATTCTTGTGCAAATGGAGCTGAAGACCTTGCAGGCACTGGGTTCCATCAAGTGTCCCCAGTAAACTCCCACTACATGTTTGGTTCTATCAGGTCTCTCAGTTCTTTACGTTTTCACAGCCAAAGATCCAGCACTTGGCCAGGAAGCTGGTTCCAAACTGGCACCAGCTCTTTGTTGGATCAGACTTGAGAACAGATTGCACCAGTGGCTGGGGGCTGGACACCTAACACCTAAAGCTAACAAAGGCTAACATTAACAGCTTACACCCGAAATGTTTTAACAACAGTCAAAACAGTGTTGGACCAGGAGAGTTTGCATGTGAGTTTAGAGGAAAGTCAGGAACTTGTACAGAGGCGTTTTAGAACTAACTTTGAACCATCACTAGCACCAACTTTTTGTTGTTCCAAAAGGGGTATCTGTGTAAAAATACATGTAAACATATTCTGAGCACAGTGCAATGCTTCAAATATCTCTACTTACAGGTGCACGTCCTTTTTGGCAACTTGACATAAAAGCACTGTCCAGGCAAACACAAATTTTATACTAAAAATATGTTTATAGCTACTTAATTTGATACATTCAGACCACAGAATCATCATATTAGCTTTAAATACACATTTTATTCCATTTTTGGCAGATAACAAGAAATCTAGACCAGTCATTTAATGTTTTCAGAAAGAGTTGTGTCGAGGGTCTGTATATAACATATATAACATTTGAAAAATGTAGTTATCTGTGCTGTTTGTGGAAAATAAAAGTATTAGTTAGCAGTGAAATTTGGCAAGAGAGAGAACTGAATGAAGCAGGAATACTGAGAAAGACCTTATATACCCTGTGTTGATGTGTGAGTATGATCTCTCCCTGGAACCAGGCCTGGTGACGGCTGCCAGCATCAAAAGCTCCAGTTGCCAACACACACACACACACACACACACACACACACACACACACAAACGATATCCCTCTGCTCTTTGACTATTAGATCTTACCCCCCTTGAGTATCGGGTCACCACTTCATCATTCCCCTGTGTCTTTTGACCCTGTTTAGCTGTTACATCCTCACCCCATGTCGACAAGTGTGTGTGCTCCTACTCCTGACCTTGGCCAAACATTGATTCCTGTTCCTGTCAGCTGTTGGCTCAGCTGCACACCACCTTTATTGCTTTCCCTCTTCAGGCTAGACGGCAGAGAGCCAGAACTCCCTCCACGCTGGGCAGTTTCCTATTTCTCCTTAGCTGCTTCACCTTCGCACACCCATCAGCCCAGATGGTAAAACCTTGGAAGTGCGGCCATGCCACCCAGAACAGGACTGACAAATGACAAAATTGTTTATTGCTTTGTGAAATATGCATAGATGTCAAATTGAGGTGTGTAGTGGAGATTGAAGTGGGACAAGGCTGAGAAAAGCAGATGGGTCACTTGTGTCTCACCTCATCCCGTAGTTTACCCTACCAGAAGCAAACTATGACACTGGAAGGAAGACGAGAAGCAGGTTTGGTTGGTCACTAGGGATGTCCCAACACCACTTTCTTCCTGAATTAGGATGAGTACTTACATTTGAGTACTTGCAGATACCGAGTACTGATACAAGTACTAATAATGTTGCAGTGGCAACATTTGTTTTTATAAAAACTTTTTTATTTTTTTTATAATTACTGTGAAAATGTAATAACTTAACTGTAAACAGATGTTGTTCTCTTTCTGACTGACAAAAATAAATACACAACAAGAGACTGTTCACTGTTCACATTTAAAAATTATACTCCCTCGCTATAGCTTGGCTTGTGTGCAAGACCCTAAACAGTTTTCTCTGACATCCCCAGTGTTTGCAGCGGCTGTCTCCCGCTGCTGGCATTAGTAAAATTATTGTAATGTGTGTCATTCTAACACTTAGTCAGCATAAAATATATATTTTTCCACTGTGCGCAGCTTTGAAGCGTGTTTAGTTGTCCAAAGCGTCATTCTCCACAGAGATCGAGTGGCTTTTCTACCAACTTCTAGATTTCGGTATCTTCTGTGTTATTTGTGCTTTTTTACCACAAGGAAAGAGGATATATTTTTAAATTGACACAAAACAAAACACAAATGGATTTGCAGTTTTTTGTAAATCTATTTCAGTTCCTCGTAATTAATTAGTTTGTGAGTTTAACACACGGCGTCTAGAAAAACTGATTGCAGAACAGCAGAGATGTGCTAGGAGAAGAAACCAGCACTGAGTGCGTTCAGTCAAACATCTAAAGACATAACAGGGACTGTTGTGCTTGACGTAAGGTGGGATTGGATGCGGTTTTTGCTAGTGCAAGTACTTGATACATCCCTACTCTTCACTCATTCAGCTGGACAGCATCATTTGAAGGCTATTCTCAAAAATATTTAAAGCAAGATTCAAGCAAATATATACAAATAAATTATCATAGATTCTTTAAACAGCCCTGCCAGTGTGTGTGGTAATTTCCCTAATACAAATGTAACATCTTCAGGAAATTAATGAAGGCTGTATTTATCTAGATAAAAGTCAGAGTGAATATAAGTGGATCTAATTTGCAAATTGTTTTCACCTATTAAAACGATAACATTCATGGTTTCAACATAAAAAGAAAGGATTTAGAACTGAAACAGTTCCAGATCCAGTCAAGAGAAAATAAATCAGCCACAGCTTTCATTACTTCAATTGTTCATTCAAGTTAAACACCAAATATTTGTTGGTCCTATTTCCTCAATGTGAGAAAAAAATAATTACTTTATTTTTGTAAGTCAGTCTTAGCTTGATTGTCTGTGCTGTAAACCTTCACTGCTCAGACAGAGAAACGGCTCCACTGCATGTTTTTTCCTCCAACGCACCTTGTTGAAATATTTTGCAATTTTGCCTTACGTGCTGCAAATCACTATATTTCTAACTGTGGTCTGAATGTGGCATCTTTGCAGATCTATTCAGTCTCAGCACAAACATGCCAACGATTTAGGTAATTTCTTAAGCAAGCGTTTTGGAATAAAAAAGTGGAGTGATGCGTCTAGCTTATGTGTTTTTAATAATTTTCTGGACAACAGTGCATGTCTATGGTACAGACAACTAAGCTAGTCCAGGTCGCAGACTCACATTACCTGAGTTGAAAAGGTTCATTGTTGTGGGGTTTGAAGAAAATATGATTAATTTAGACAAAATAATGAATTTACTGTGTATCGCTTCAGGCTTTTTTGAACTTGTGATGGCAACATTTCACTTTCATTTACAGTATAATTAACAGGTGAATGATAAGAAAATAACTGTCAACAGCACAGAAACAACTAAAATACAAGCACAAGAAAAACATTCCTAAATCATATGTTGAGATAACGAATTAAAAAATAAATAAATGTCCTGTTAAGTCTGTGATAAAATTAATTGGCTTGCTAAGACAAATACACTGTTATGTAGCAAAAGCAGTGCTTTTATTTATTTTATTGCCGTCATTACTACTTGTTTTTCAGCACCATTAAACCTTGGGTTTGCTGTATTTTTAAGTGAATGTTGGATGAGGTGTTACGAAAGCAGCAGCAGCGGGTAGACAGTTAGGTCTAAGAGAAAAAGCTTCATTGTCTTGCTCAAGGGCACTTTAGCCAACCTGTTTATGATGTATTTACATACACTGGCAAGTGTCTGCTTACAAAACAGTCCATCCAACCACTTAACCACCCTGCAATCACACATTACACAAGCTTTTGAGGCAGACAATTAAACCATCTTGCTTCACAACTCATTTTTGCCCATTATATTCACACAGGTCTTCAATTACACAGTTATTGTCACTCATCCAGATACATTTTAACTCAAATGCGTTCAAGAATTATGACTCTAGAATCACCTAAAACCTGCATAGCATTTGTTTGTTTTGTTTTTTGATGAGGCAAGGTGCTGTTCAAACACTGTAAATACACACACACACACACACACACACACTACTGCAGACTGAGCTTTATGCTTTAATCTGGTTTTGCACCCATGAAGAAGATTCATGCAGGATGGAAAATGCAGGCCACCTAAAGTTCAGCGGAGCTTTAAAAGCTTCTTAAATCTGAGTGGAGTGACGGTCAGTTTTATCTCACCAGCATTATAGCTGGGATATGCAGATTGTATACCGATGAGGTTATAAGCTCCCAAGATGCAGCTGCTAATGTTTCACATCATGTTTTTTCTGAGTAGGACCTGAGCAAAACTGCACTTCAATATAAAACTATAACTTGTTAAAAATGTATCATCATAGTTACATAAAAAGCTGAAGGGGGGAAGGATGAAAATCGTATTTTTAGGAGCAGATGACTTGCAAGTGTCTAAAGCTATTATTAGGAGAAACTAAGGGATCAGTCAGTGACAGTTTCAATTAAAAATGAGTCTCATCCAACATTAATGCATATAGGAAAAACTGTCAAAACATAAGTCTAAAAAATGCATTGATTTCTTCTTTAATTGATGTCAGCATAACCTTGTAAACTTCATGCTAATGCTCTAGACCCTTTTTAAAGCCAACGTCATGATTACGTGTTAGCTGGAGGCTAAAGAGAAAAAAACTGGAGGCAAACATGTTCAGTTCAGCTTAGATCATGTTCTGAAAATATCATCTTGTTACATCTCATACCAGCTGCGACTGGCACTAAACAGTGAAGACAAATTAAATACTAGTGCACTAGGTAAAAAAAACAAACAAAAACTTAATTTTATGTAACAAACTAAAGCTTTTAAATTTGTTTTTTTAAATACAAGCTTTTAAATACTTACTGTGGACATATTTTAGTTCATACTAATAATAGTATATTCATTTTAAACACAGCTTTTCTCACATCTAGTAGGAGAAACACAATTTAGACAGAAAAAAACCTCAATCTGAGAATTTTTAAAAAACATCCTAAATAAATCAGTTTATGTAACTGTTGCAAAACCAGGATCCTCAAGGCTGTCTCTGCTGCATTTCAGATTGACTAAGCAACAAACTGAGTCATTTTAAACATGGTTTTGTGAGGAGGACATCATTGTATTTACTTGTGCCAGCTCTCTTGCACCATTTAGCATTAAACATTGATTGTCCCAGACAATTAGTGCTGCTGCTGCTGAGCTCAAATGAAGGCAGACAGATCTGGAGCAGAGTGACTGGAACAGACTGATGAGCTGTGTGGGCTTGTAGTCTGCTTAGCCTCAGGAAGTGCTCTGCGTTGTCTCTGTGTCTGCGTTTATGCAGTTTATCTGCTTATCTTTCATGTGCTTAAAAAAAAAAAACCCAAAACTTTTTTTCGCTGATTTATAGCACTGCTAAAGACAACTAGACTTCGTGTTGGTTTTGACTTGGAGGACTGATATGAGATGAAACTGGCGATGGCGTTTCATTCTTTCTTTTTGAGATTTGACTGTTATAATTAGGCCTGATGTCTCTGTTCTAAGATGCTGTCCTCTGCTTATTGAAGCAAACCGGCACAGGAAGGGTGCTCTTGAAATAGTAGGCGGTTCAGCAGGCAATTCAAAGACCTGATTTTTGTTTTAAAGGAATATTTTAACCTTCTTTCCTAAAGTTGAATGCGAAACACTGACTACACTGTGCACTAATGTCTCTACATAAATGTCTTATTTTTGAGACAACAATGTAAAAATGACTACTTGTTAAAGGGTAGTTTAATATTTCTTATTTAATGTTTAATGTGTACCAACCTTTTATTTGTTTTCTGTGTGTGCAGTATAAACTATAATTGGTAGTTTTAGAGGTTTTGGTAGGTGTCCTGGATCTTGAACCTTACAAAGATGGGCTACCTGTTTCCCTCTGGAGCCAATCTTTATACTATAGATAAACTAATCACCTCCGGGCTGGAGCTCCTCACTTCAGTGAACCATTTCTGTAAGGACTAGATGATTTATTGTTTTCAAATTGAAAAATATGGGGGTAAAAGTCATTAAACATGTCGTAAAATGCAACAGATTCTTCAGAAGCGAGGGAAGTTAGTGAAAGTGGACTAGGAAAGTCATAAATTTAGCTGCAGAGGTGCTGGTTGGACGTAGAAGCAAACCTTGACGTTAGATGATCAAGAGACACTAGTGTCAAAGTTTAGAGCTACACTTAACGGTTATTTTGTATTATATATTTTTTTACTAAAAATTTAAATTTCAATACATTGGCCATTTATATTTCAATATTTTATTCAATCACCTTCTCTTTAAACAAACAATTATGACAATGCATGCACTGTAGGGCATTATTCCATAAATATAAAACATGTCAGTCTAAACTGGTGAACAGTCTATTAGAGACTAATAAAGAGTCCGTCCACAATATAGTTAAAGCAAGAGCTTCATTCAACTTAAAAACTGTGGTGTGATCTACATTAGCAATTCAACAGCTAAATAAATAAACCAATGCAAAATTCAGGTCACTTCTACAGTAACAAAGCTCAAGTAATTCAAGTAAAATGAATATTGTGCAAAATAATCAACAGCGTTTCCCCTACCAACATATTAAGGGCACCCCACGCTCCCCTTAAAAGGTCAAGTTAATTTTATGTAATTGTATTTTCTATATAGCGCCAGATCACACCAGAAGTCATTTAAGTTCACCTTCTCTATAGAACACGTCTATACCTGTATATCTAAATAACCTGATGTTATTTATCTATTTACACAAGAGCATTTCTGTACATGGTTGCTTGTTATTGCGCACGGCGTAGTTCCGCTCCGATGAGCGCGCACACACACACACACCTACCCTATCAAAATGATGCAGTTTGGTATTGTTGTTGGTAATTTTGCTTCTAGTGGAATCTAGTGATACAGTACATACAGGTGTAGTGCTGTGTCTGGTTAAGATACCAACCATAACATAGAGTTAACGCCACTGATCTTACATCACTGGAAAAAGGAACTTGTTATCCTGATACATCACCTGAACAACTATTTTAATTAATAATTGTCTAAATTGTAAAAGAACAGAATACACAGTAAAACTA
>OMLM01020043.1:17243-36752 GCA_900302695.1 Helostoma temminkii | reverse complement strand
ACACAGTAAAACTAATTAATTAGTAAACTTTTTAAATATATATTATACTAATTATTGATACCAGTATTAGCAATACTAATAAAGTGTCCATTTTGTGAATAAAAATAGAAGTATCTTATATAAACACCAGCTTAAACTTCTACTCTTCTTCTCTTGGTGTTAACACCTGATCTCCTGTTTCTCTTAATTCTTCATTGCGTAAAAGAGAAGAGAAGCTTTGCTGATTCTTGTCTTCAGAAAGGTGACATAAGCAGCTTTACGTGACAGCGCGGCTTCACCGCTGTCATGCTGGTTGACTGCTGCGAGACGACTCGGTGTGAGCCTGCTGTGTCGTCTCAGCTGTAGGTGTTTTAGAAGGAGACGTCATGCTCAGCTCAGGACAGCTAGCCCGTCAGCTGTTATCGCAGTCGTGCCAGTTGTGGTTTTTGTGTTTTCAGGGTAGATCAGCATGCAGCTCTCCCACATGCTTTAACACCACCTACCTTAGATGAAACATTCCTGCTCTGTGTCGTTATGTAAAATACTTTGTCTCTGAGCCTTTTGCAGCACTGTCAAATCTCATTTTGCTGTAGCCCTTAACCTACATGCCTATCCTCTGCCCATGTGGCACACTAAGCAGACCCAAGCAAAATAAACCCAGATTTCACTGGTGTTGGATTTCTGCTCACACGGGCAAATTCAGTGAATATAAACGTGATGCACATCTTTTTCTGTCTCAAAACGTGTTTTGTGGCATTTTCTGCCAAGCACTGTTCCTGTACCAGAGTAACAATAACACTTGACTCGTGTGTTTGTGTACAGCATTGTAGTTATTAAGGAATTAATCAGGAACAACCTGATAATTAAATGTCAGTCAGTGGTTCCTGAATAATTCTAATTCTGAATGATGACTTACTGGATGACAGACTGGGAGATACTAAATTGATGAATGAGGAGTGATGAGAACAGTGAGTAGTAACAACTCATTGTACCCTTAAAGTCAAAGTAAAGTCACACATCATACTGGGTAATGTGAAGACACTGTGCTGTGATATCATAAATAAATCAATTCTGAACCGAGTGCATAGACTCTGTTTTTCAGTGTACATACTGAACCGGACATTTACATTTGCACTCTGTTTTGTAGAGTGTGACGATAACACCAAGTCCAACCTACTTTGGTCTTTCGGTTCTGCAATTTCTTGTTAATTTTCAGCCGACATATTCACAGATACTGATTATTCAGCAGCAATAAGCTGATACTGGCCCCAGTGCAGAGTGATGGAAATGTGTTTCTTCATTATTCCTGAAAACGGTGCTAGAAAAAGTGTTGTTGTGCTCGTTTGTTTTTCGAAGACTTGTTTTTATTCACGTTGTGTTTTTGTACCCTACAGAGATAAAGTCTGCCTCTAACGTAAACAGGTGTACTCAAAAGAGTTTGTCAGAGAGTTGGAGTGCGCCTTTTATTTTGTGGCCGCCTCATCAGGTTGCACATTGCAAGCCAATCTGTGTGTGTGCGTTTGCTTACGTACCTTTTTATTGAAGTGTTTTGCAGAAGCAGTTCATTCCTCCATCACCCACTTTCTAGCCAGTCAGTTTCCAGGTTGGACTCTTTTCAGTACATTATGATAATCTGAGTGCTGTTGCACCACCTCTTCCAGGAGAAAAAAGGGTGTTTTTGTGCTCATTTACACTAAATGCAGCAAATTGTCTTGTAAACTAGTTCCAGTGCAGCGCTTCCTCCCATTTGTTAGGCCTGTGTGCATCATACAGCCATATACAGCAAGTATCCGGATTTGAGTGTGGACACGGGATAAACAGTGGATTTAAATCGAAGTGTGATCACTGGGTTCCTCTCGGTGTGCTCAGTAGACCGTTGCTGTAAAGAAATGGTAGAAGTAAAATGGAGCTGGAGGAGCTTTGGGATTGCCATTGCACCACCTTTCACTCTTGGTCTAATCTCCATGAAATAATGCCTTGAATTACCTCCTCCTCCTAGTGGCCTGGTCTTCACAAACAATAAAATGTTTTGTCAGTTTTCAGCAGAATGCACCAAATTGCAGATGGTCAGTAAATCTTTAGCCGCAGCCCGAGTCTTTTCTTCACTCTCAGGAAACAGCCCACTGGTCGTTTCTATTGGCTGCAGATTGCATCTGTCCATCCTGCAAACAGATTGTGAGCCTTTTCGCTCAGTGGTTTATAACTCATGACAAACGCTTGTTCAGCTTTTCGGAGACTCATTGTAAATGTCAGTTCGTGTAGTTTTATAGACACTCAACCACAGACGCTCATCTTTACTTCCACACGTTTTTTTTTTCTTTTTCTATTGCTCTGCTTTTATGAAGCTGAGTAGCAGGTTTTCATGGTTTGTAAAATAACTGGCAGTGGTGTAAAGTCTGTAATAACAACAGGGTTATTGCTATTGGGAGTAAACTCTTCATATATTAGAACTAGAGCATACTGTAGTTTACTGATGCTGCATTTCTAAGCCAGCATGAGCTTTATGTATAGCTTGATAGTATTTGATCAAACAGGACCTGATCCGATCCAGACCAGGACCAGACTGAGAAAGCTGAAAGCTTTTGTCCAGGCTTGTCATTTTGTCTTTGTGTAAAAACTTGGTATTTAATTGCTTCATTTACCTTTGTCACTCTTCCACGGTGTATCACGTTAAAACTGCAGTGAACGGTTTATTTTCTGTCTGGAAGTTCTGTCAGTCACATCCAGGCTTGCCATGTGGTGAGAACAGCCAGAGGGGCTCCAGCTCCCATACCGTGCCAGGGTCTTCATGTTTGTTTAATTAAACCCCTCAGCACTAAGCTCTGATAGTTTTTATTATTGCATAAACAGCTCTTTTCAGTTGGCTCATGTTTAATGACTGATTAAAGGTTCATAGGAGCTTTTATCCTTTAATATTTCATTCACGCATTTGTGTACATGAATATGTACTGAAACTGTTTAGCGCCAGTGGTTTAGTGTCTGATTTACAAACGAAAAGAGATGTGATGGAGGTTGCATCCGACACGTCAAGGCTTTCAGGGTCGTACCTCAGTTTGATAAATGACATGATTTCCTTTACGTGCAGAATCTGCCTGAAACAGCATGCAGAGAGCTTAGTATCTGGCCCAGGGTCTTAATTTCAAGTGAGACGTGCTCAATCGGCTTATTCACATTTCACATTGTGGACACTGCTACAGTAACCTTTGGTCAATCAATGACTTCTCTTTGGGTTGCTGTTTGTTACCTGTGTCGCTGTCAATGTGTGTTTTGTGCTTTTTCAGCATTACACAGAGGCTTATGGGTAAACTGTGCAGAGATTCAGTCACCATGGAAACAACATTGCAGCCTTGTTTATCAGTGCGAGTGGGGCTGTCTGAAGGGCAGCGCAGGTACTTAATTGACCAAATAAGAAAGCAGCGAACCGCTGACCCGATGCAGACCTCTGTCAGAGTCGGCGCGCTCCTGAGCTATCTGAATCGAGTGCAGCAGTAGTGAGAACCAAATCATACACGCTAAAGAGGTTTTACTTTATATTAGCTGATCTAAGTAGTTATGACAGTTCACCATCAGTCCCATTTATTACATATGTTGTGCAGATTTATTAGAAAGCATAGCAAATGCCAAGAAACAATCATAATCTCTTTGTGAGAATCCAGGTTTCACATGAAGCCTTAAGAGTCAGTACATTAAAAATATTAGTTCTTCAGTTATTGCACCAAAAAAATGCTGGGTTAGATTCTTAATGATCTGAACTGTGCAGAAAATACATAATCTAATCTGCTTTGTGTCCTTGTTATTGTTAAGGTGAGGAGTAACGGAGGGCGAGTACTGAAGTCACTGCCATCACAGCCAGGTACCAGATCCAACAGGTATGCACACTGATACTTTTACTAGCACGTACACATTTGTATATAATTTGTCTGAGGTTAGGTGGTTTTAAAAGTTGCATTTTGTGTTAAGACATTTAATTAAAATGCAACACTAGTTTGTACATTTTGCAGTAGGGGTTTAATTATTTAGAGTGAAAGTGTAGGTTTTGTACCAAGTTTTTCAGTTTGAGTGTGACATTTTGTAAATCTTTTGGCTCCTCCTCAGTCAGGACAACATACTGTAGAACAAATTTTTTTAGGTGGTGGCAACCATAACTACATACTATTGTCAGGGAAGCCAACAGCACCCAATTGATTTTAAAATGTCCACTAATGACTAATATCTTTAGCTCACCTTGTGGAATTACCACTAACAGCTTACTATTACTACTACTACTAATAATGGGGCTGTAGATCAAATAATTTGGCAGACAGAAATTGCCTGTGGACATTTAATTGTGTTAAATTAACATATTTGCGATCATATGGTCATTGTTGACAGAAAAC
Source organism: Helostoma temminkii (assembly GCA_900302695.1). Taxonomy (NCBI): domain Eukaryota; kingdom Metazoa; phylum Chordata; class Actinopteri; order Anabantiformes; family Helostomatidae; genus Helostoma; species Helostoma temminkii. Next base: position 32,397 of record OMLM01020043.1, on the reverse strand, counting down.
GTAATGCGCTTGCTATTAAGTTTTTCTCCTCGACTTGTGCTTGCTTTGTACCTCACTCGTAAGTCGCTTTGGATAAAAGCATCTGCCAAATGACTCAAGGTAAATGTAGTACGTTTCTCATAAAATGTAATCAAGGTTGCAGTTTAGTTGTATAGGAACATCATTTTTAGGAGACTGTGTTGACTCACCTGTGTGTGCGAGCGCATCAGGGCAGAACTATGCTGTGGGCGATACCTGTTCTATAGGAGAAGTATTTTTAAATGACTTTGGTCGTGATCTGGCTCTATACAGAAAATAAAATGTATACACAGCGCCCTGCCAGTGTAATGGTAGGGGAAACGCTGCTTGACAAAACGTGTGTGAGAATTTAAATTTCACCTCCTAACTAAGTGAAAAAACTTGAGTTGTGATAATTAGTTGCAAACATTTAAAGCGTTCACCTGCATTTGGACTTAAACTGAGACAAAGACAAAGAAAATGACAAGTTTATCTCAAGGATAAATCATGGTTGTACAAGTCATATTTTATTCCATGTGCTTTACAGGGATATAAATAATGGCCAAAATTACAAAAATCAGTGTACTGGAAGCCCAAGCCTATGTACATTAGTTGGTCAGCAGTGATGTTTTCAAATAACCCATTTCAGTTTTCACTCAAAATACAATCTCCACAATCCACCACCTGTTTTTAAATTCCAACCTTTATTTTGGTACCTTGTTTCCAGTGCCATGTACTGCAAATCTTTTAATCTTTTACATTACATGTATGAACAATGAGTTGGCAAAATATCTATGTACATTTTATAATTGGATAACGTCTCATCCAAATACAGTAATACTGCGTTTAAAATAGTACATCTGCTAGATAAGAGTAGAGCCCCATGAGAAATGACAGATTAGTGACCTGACAAGAGTTAACTAGCCACCTGCAACATTCACTCCGTTTATACAAGTATGATCATCTAGTTTCATTTTTTTTTTTAAAGGATGGCCATCATTCTCAGCTCAAAGATTTCATCTCAGCATATAAAAATAATATAACATTAAGACAACAGTAGACAAGAGTTGCACAAGAATAATCATCATGGTAATAATACTCTCATATTAAACATTAAAATGTCGGGCAATACTAATAGAATACTTTTTTTTTTCTTTTTTAAACGCGAGATGCAGGTTTGTTCACACACGTTCATCATCCATTATGATGAGACACACCCTTTGCATCTTGTGTGTTACAACTAGTCCAATCACATTTATACGCTTGTGCATATATCTCTGTATTTTCTTAATTAAAAACAAACAGACAAACAAAAGAGCCAGCCAGATGTCCTCAAACCCATACCCACATTGACACATGCCCAGTGGTGCCTCTAGTGAGCCCACCGTCCGACACCCTGTAACCTCCCAAGTTGGGCGCATAAAACGGGTCCTGCAGAAAGTCGAGGCTGCTTTCAAATACGTGTACATTCAGAGCAGAGTGTCTGTCAAGATGCAGTCCTGTGTGTGCAAGTGTCTACGGTGTCAAGCATCATGTGGATGGATGAATGTTTAAAAGTTTGTAGTCAACCTTAAACACTGGAGTGGCGTCCATGTTTGTAGTCCTTTTGTAGTCCATTTTGCATTGTATGTGTGACAAGGTCCGTGTTTAGGGCTGGCTACATTCTTTGCATTCCACTGTAATAGACATGAGCATCCGGCATTGCCCTGCAAATGAGATGACATCACTTATCGAGAAAGCCCTCACACCACGCCTCTCCACCGGCCCCCCTGCTCAGCAAATCCAAAATGGCCACCATGCGTCTCACAAGCCACATGCTAAACCTTTTACATACACGAATGTCCTCCCCCAAATAAAATAAAGTTTAACAGCCAGGGAAACTCCAAGTGGTTAAAATAATTCTGAACATATACACAAACGTGTTGAAAAAGGTGCTATAAAAGCAAAATATCACCTACATCTTCCTGTTTCACAGGTCAAGTTTAAAGTTGTTAGCGTTTTCAAAAAAATAATCTTTTATAAAGAATCAAAAAGTTCAAATACATTCTAGTAGCCTGCTGGATGAACCAGTGTGAGTCAAAGTTGACTGTGCTACATCACCTCTCCTCTTTGAGTCTTAAAAAAATGTTTAAAAAGTCTGGACTTCCTCCGGTTGTCATGCTAGACAACATCCCTCCTCATTGTCAGCTCCCACACAGCTAAAACACTGTTACGGTTTCAAATCTCATTCATGTTGTCAGCGGCAGTTGGACAAGGGGCTGAGATGTAGAGAAAAGTGAGGGCTGGAGGCAGTTGAAGGACAAAAAGGAGAGGGACAAAGGCAACGGTTACACCCATCAACAGGAAGAAAAGAAAAAGCACAACTGCTAACTGGCTGACCGCTGACTGACCGACCGACAAACAGGAAGTGGAAAAACGGAGCTGACCATTCCCCCTACAAGTCTAGACAAAGGTGTGCCATAGCCCTGGGTTCAAAGGTCATGCACCAGCCCTGCAGGCAGGAGGATGGGACCCAGGCCAAAGAGGGGGAGCAGAAACGAAAGAGAGACGAGAAAGAAAGAAAGAGAGAGAGAGAGAGAGAGCGCAGCGCCAAACGTCATCATGCACTGGACAGGCTCGGCTAACGGGGCGGGATGTTTTTATTTTATTTTTCAGCCGGTGAGGCGACGGCAGTGTGCGTCGCTTGTGCCCAACTTCGGGGCAGGGCCCCGGCACAGGGCCACGTCTGAAAGGCACACACACACAGGAGTGGACAAGGCGGGTGTATGTTAGAAAATAGTGGTCTCGTACTTGGTGTTGACTCCTCTCTTGGCCTCCTGACCTGGCTCCACAATCCACGGTACGTTGGCGTGGCCCTTCTGGTCCATGGACGGCTGCTCCATCTGACACAGAAAGAGACGAAAGAGGAAACATCCAGAAGTATTACAAGGAAAGAAACAAGATGAAGAGAGAGGAGGACAAAGGAACACATACATTCTAGTAATTGACCTTTAAAAATAATTTGTTACTGCATTTGCTTTGTACTGTATTGATTTTTAGGATGCATATTCTCAAATGTCTGTTTCCTGATTTTGAAAACTGACGGGCAAGTTTCTGACAGCTTGATGCTAATAAAGTCAGTGATATGGCAGAATAAATGAATGAAGGATGCACTGCTTACAATGTAATGTAATGGAAAATAACTCAATCGCAGACGGAGAGGAAAGACAGACCAGGGAGCAGAATGGAGAACACAAACTGAAGCCCAAGTCAAAGAAGGAAATTCTTTTTAATTAAGAGCCTACTGGTCTTCAGCAGCAATTATAATGTAGTGCATGTGCCACAGTTGCTTCCAGTGCATTATAGCAGTACTGGGGACTGTACATCTGTTACTGTGGAGCTATTGTGGCTTCAAAGCTCAGAAAACCAAACAATTTGCATAACTTTCTAAAATAACCCCACAACAACCAAGGAAGCAACTGGGTTTTGTTGCCAAGGGGCCTTTTCCTCCAGTCTGTTGGTTTATTTTCAGATTATTCGGGAGGAGGGGAGGTTTCATCACGAGTGCTGCAGGTCTGACAAACGACTAAATTTGTCCCTGCACGGTTTTAATTCACTTATATTGCTATATATGAACAATGTGTCAAATTACATTGTCAGTGTTTGTGCTTGTTCTGCAGTACACTAACAGAGTTTGTCTTATCTTCTCTCAGCACACAGCTACACAAACTGTTGTATTAATCCAGTTCAATCTTCTCCCCTCTCAGACGCACTCTGACAACCACAGCAAGACATTATAATCTTGTTAGGGGGTTACGGGATTAAGGACAAACACACTTTCAATCTCACAGCACCATAACATCATACTGAGCAACAAATGCACCCGGTGCACCACCAAGATCAAATTCATCAGCCACACATGAAGACACTGACAGCATATTGTCTGAAAACAGGATTTATAGCAGCAACCCTTTGTGATTTCCTGCAGAATGGTCTGGGGGGGAAAAAAAAAACTAGGGTTGGCCGTGTGTGATTTGGCTGGTCAGCAGCTGATGCAATGCATGCTATTTGCTGTAGGAGCCTGTAGTACATTGTGAATAATTTCTCAGCTCACTGTATGTGCAGTCTTTTTTTGACTAGCCTTTAAAAATTGTGGATGCAAAATTTAGTTAGAAGTTAGCTTCTCCCGGGGCTGTGACTCCTGTTGATGTGTGGTGAAGTTAAATTTAACTATTTAGGTTTAATCTTGTTTTCTCAAAACATAGCGATTAGTATTGTGAGTAAATTCCAATGGATTCACTCTCTTAATAATATATACATATTGTATTAATGATATATTATCTGATACAAAGCCAGTCTCATTATATCTCAATCACAATACCGTCCACAATAATCTCAATATGAGTTTTTAACCAGTGCCTGCTCTAAAATAGAGCAGATATACTGTATTGAGTCAGTTAATAATGGTTGTTAATGTAAACCTTTTCATTTTCAAGTACAGTTTATACGTTTAACTAGTATATGTGCGTTTTTAGAAAGAATTCAAAGTCAGAAGTTGAACCGGTGCAGTGGGGCACATAAAAACTGACTGAGGATGGACCAAGATGAGTTCTGCATTTCAACTCAAGGCATGAAGTAGATTGCCTCTGCAAGACCGACTGGTGTAATATCAGTCTTGATAGTGCTACTAAATGTTATATGGAGATGGCAGTAACTGAAGAGTGAGACACACAGACACTCACGGCAAACAAATCACAAGGCTGCAGTCAGAGTCAGTCGAATAAAAGCGATGGCATAAAATGGAAGCACTTACAGACGGCGCTTTCTCCTTGACTAAAAGAAAAATCATGGAAATAAGGGATAAGAGAAGGAAAAGCGTGAAGGACCTGTGACTGAGCTTTGTGAGGAAGATGGAAGAGTCGAGGGGGAGGAAGAGGAGGGTGGAGAGGAGGCCGGTGAGGGGTGTAAATGTGGCCCAGTGACCAGCGGCTGGAGGGGGGCATGATGACCTACAAGGGCAGAGGTCATATAGAGGTCAAAGTGCGCCTGCTTGGCATCACCAACACAGAAAACAACAAATCAGCAAGGCAAAACCACAGCAATTACAAAGTAGATGCGTGGAAACAGGAAAAGCATCGAGCACTGCCAAACCAATGCAAAAACCATGGCAACAACACGGCAGCAAAGTCATCACCCTGGAAACAGCGTGGGACATCGGCATCACTACAATACAGCAAAACTCAAGCTGGAGTAGGTTCATGTTACGCTACATTTATATAGCAACTACTACACAGCAACAACACTCCACCAAGATGGATATGACGTGGCAACTGCACCAAACCAAAAGTGAAATAGCTGCGTAGAAACAAGCTATTTTCACACCACTGACAGGCAGAAACAGAACAGCAAGTCAGTCTAAAACGATTAATGCCATAGAACTAAAATCCATTTTAAAGCTATACTCAGATTACAGTAACATGCCCATGCTGATCAAAGACGAGAGCTGACACTCATAAGGGCACGGTAAGTGGATGTTAAGGGAGATTTACAAGCAGATGTGCTCACATAACACACATAACAAACATGATAATGACGGGGTGTGGAGAAACCGATACTTGTGGGTAGAGAAACAAAGCAGCAGTGTTTTAAAGCACATGGGGCTTCAGGGGTGCTGCAGGATGGAGCTTATGGCTAGCAAGTGGCAGGAATATTAAGTGAATCCTGCAGTATCTTTGCGCTGCTGCACACCACAAGCCATTAACTACAAACCACACACCCGTACACGAATATGAACACAGAGAGGAAAAAGCCAATTAATGGTTAATGTGTAATGGTAGTCAACTCAGCAGATTGCGCGTACACATGTCGTCGTCCATCATCTCTGTAGGCGCATGACCATACAGGAGCTTTGCATAAACACACAGGCAGCAGGAGAGCAAATGCACAAATACTGCACGTCCCCCATCTTTCACTCTTTCCGTCTCGCATCGTGCTCTAACTTTAGAACGCGAGATCATTCCTCTGAAGCTGCCACTTCTCCATCACCATCTCCAGTCTTAAATTTGGTCGAAGCACATATAGCAGCCGCCGTAACTCGATTCCCAGTGTCTTAGACACACGTGCTGCCGCTGCTGTGCCAGCCGGTGCGTGTTGGCGGAGGAGGAAGTGTGTGCAGAGTTAGCGCGACTATTTTAAAGCGCCGTCTGGGCTTAATGGGTGGTTGACACTGTGGTTAGAGGAGACATAATAATAAAGGCCACACCCGCTTGTACAGCTATCTTTGCGAGACCACTCAGTGACATAATGCATTCCCTAGCTGATTTCTCCATCCTGAACTCAATACCCAACCCTAACCTCAACTACATACATGGATGCAGGTATCTATTATTACAAATAGTGATAGAGCAGTGTTTCTTTGACTTGGTCCTCTTCTTGTTTGTATTGTGAGGGGTAAACGTTTCACAGAATTCCACTGAATGACAGGATGTGGCAGTATTGAGAGTGTATCAGTCTTCCAGTGAATAATTTAAATACAGAAAGCTGGCATAAACTCTGAGGTCAGTGTTTTTTAGTTATTCTTTGATCTGACATCTGCTGATTGAATTTAAAATGAGCCATCATTTTAGCACTCTGGGCAGGCAGTCGACATCTGTGACATTATGAATGATGATGCAGCTTTCTGATGAATAATGGGTAGAAAATGTGCTTAGATCTGAGCCACTGAGCAAATACATCATAAGTGCTGACTTCAAAATTTGTAAACCAAAAACATCACAACATAGTAAAAGCATGCTTAAATATTAATACTAATAAAAGTATTACTAATTAAAATCACCTAGGTTTACCAAAACAAACATGCAGAGCAGTGAACTCATAACAATAAACTATAGATTGTATTACAGTTAAGGTATTGTATGTTGACACATCTACATGATCAGAGACCCCTGCACGAATGTCAGTAAATAAATTCTCCATATGATTATTCTCGATCTTCTTACACTCAAATACAATACCTGCTAGACTCCCTGGAGCAACAACAACTCACATCTATAATGGTAGTGTGTAAGAGACTGCAGGGACAGCAAGACTTGTTGAATGGTTACTTGATAAATCAAAAAACACCTAAGCCACATCTTTCCTCAGGGCAAAACCCAAACATACACGAAGCACTTAGATAATCCGATGAACCAAACTGAGTATGATGTAAATGAACAGGAATGAGACACCAGCACAAATTATAGCAGAGGGATGGAAATTATGATTAGATTCCAGTGTAAGTAAGACAGAGCCAATGAGACGTTTGTTAGGATTGATTAGAAGCAGATACAAAAAAAGCTGCATTTGATTTAGAGTTAATGTTTGAGAGGAGACCTCAGAGGTTAAAGTAAAAATCCATCCCAAAACACTGTTGATCTATTCTAAATGTCACCCGTGTTGTATTAAGTTGTTAGATGTGATTAGGTTTTCATCACAGTTCTCTAAATCCAGATCACCAAAAAAAAATTATAAAGTGAATCTCAGTTTGGGATGGATTTTTTCTTCAAATAGCAGCGATTCTTACTGATTTGCGGATGTTGACGCGGGGTTTGGGAACAGGTTTGCTGGGCTTGCTGTCAAAACTCTCAGGCAGTGTGGACGACCCGTGGCCGCTCTTTCTAGCCTGCAGAGCCAGCTGGTAGGCCACCTCAAAGGCCTGGCCCAGAGTCAGGATGATCTCATACGCCAGGTTCTGAGGGGGTAAAGGTTAACAGGAATAATATGCAAATGTAATACTACAAATTGAATGAATGTACTGTATTAGTGTCTAAATATGTAAACACTGGTCAGTACTGACCACATCAAAAGCAGTGAAGACATGGCAGTAGTGGTGACTGGACTTCAGATCTTTGGTGATATAGGCAAATGTAGACAGGTCTTCTGGATCCTGAGCCGCACACGAGATGTTACGAATCTCATGCTCTGCGATGATGTTCTGAAAGAGACACAGTGAGGAGGAAAGATAAAGCGGTGCAGAGAGGCTGATTCTTTCTGCTGAGGCTATTCGTGAAAAAAAACCAAATGTGATTTATTATTCATCTAATATCACATCCTAAAACCATAATCACTGTAGCACAATTTTGGTTAGAGAGTTTTCTGGAGTCACGAAGTTGGAATTTGTCCTCTGGTAATGTCACTGGAGAAAACACTCCGACTGTGTGTTGTGTTACAATAGATCCTCAGTGCAGTGAAATATACAAGATCAAAGCTTTAAAAGAAAAGTTTTAGTTTAGATAGGAGTTGCTTTGTAGTAAATTTAGAAACTCCCACTAAAAATCAAATCAAATCAACTGCAGGGAGATTTTACTAATTTTGTAAAATGTCCTGGAGATGTACATCCAGTAAAGCCACTGTGAATTTTTAATATCTCTCTGTAGTTTAACTTCTTAATCCACCCTTATTAACAGTTCTCCTCTTGCTTTACGGTCACATTAGAGGCACATTTACTCTCACATCTGTCATATCTGTGATCTTTAACCAGGAGAACATCCCAATTATGTCTGAACAGTTGACAAACCGAATTGTCAAAGACATGCAACTTCAATACCTAAATCCAAATGGGAAAAATGTTATTTATTATTGGCAAATGACGTTCTAATATATGCATGATTTTTGTGCAAAACTGATGCTTGAATACATGTTAATGTCTTGCGAGTAAGCAGCTTTTCAAAACCTTACGGTGGTTCATCACTGTCACATTTTCTGCCAACCTGACAGGGATTAGATCCTATTCTTTGACACATACTCATAGAAATCAGTGTCTGAGACTGCATCTCATGTTGCTGTCCAATAATTGATTGAATAGTGTGAAATGTGAAACAATAAAAACATTTCCATCGCTGTGTAAACTGGACATGCTGACACACACTGAGCACCCAGTGCTGTCACTTTTGAAGGAATGAGGTGTTGATAAACTGTGTGAAAATGTTTTAAAAAACAATATTAAAACCCTAAAGGTTGTTCATTGGCTTTTTTTCTCAGCTCATCTATTCCTTGCTGACTAGTTTCTCTTTGCATTTTACCATCTTTCACACCTTATTTTTACACCATATAATCAGACAGGCTGCAGCAGAAGCAGATATCAGTGCCAGCCAGACCTGACACTTCTGAATGTCACACATGGACAAAAGCCTGACCTTTTGTGTGTTTCTTGAATGTTACCTTATTTGTGGCATCAATGAACTTCACTCCTTTGTAAGATACGGAGAGTATGATGGTCGGCACTTTCTTCATCTGTTCTGTCGACTTCTTGTGGCACACGAAAAAAAACAAACAAAAAATGAGGCAGAGACAAAAAGAGGAAAGTTAGGCAACAGTTACTTTTGAAGCACCTAATGCATGAATGAAAAAAGTGCACAGGAATCAGTTGCAGCATTGAACTTCCTACACTATAGTTTAAAACTATAATTAGTCCCGGGTGAATGAATTCAGACAGTAGAGATCGAAACTTAATTTAATGCCCTTTTTTTTTACACATGATTTAATCCAAGATGCCTCAGGCTCTTTATAAAAAGCAAAGAAAATGTACACAGAAAAGAATAAATAAAGCTAATTAAATGGACAACCTATTTATGTCTTCCTTTTTAATAAATAAAGTCAATTAAAATCATCTCCAAAGATCTGGTTCTTAGGTGCCTATAGAAAAATCCAAACTAACTGCAGTGCTGCACATCCAGTAAGGCTGTTAGCCTTTGAGCCATATCAGGTTCCTGCTGTCTCTCCTCAAGCCTTTAAATTACATACTTTTCTCTTGTCTTGATAACCTATATTTCATCTCGTAATGCAACAGACTGCTGATTCGTGTGATTTACAGTAAAGTCAGTATCATCCTCTGCCTGTCAAAGTCTTAAATATTTTCAAAGACAGATGTGAGATGAGGTTTCTGGTTTCACTACTTGTCTTTCATCCAAGTATCCATATTTCTATCACAATGTCCTTTCTTTCTGCCACTGTGGCTGCTATCCTTACTATATCTCTGTTTTCTTTGTGCTGTTCTTTCCTCCCTGCTGTAGCGTGCTGCTGCGGTTCAACCCTGTCAGGATCAGGTAGTGCTGAAAAGCTGACTGAGGCAGCTTTATGCCTGACTTCACTGACAGATACCCAGCAAGAGGCTGTGACGTTACAGTTTAAACATTCACATAAACCTCCACAGTGGAGGGATGGATGAAAGGAGGGAGGCTGAGAACAGACATAGATATGGTATGTACTGTATGTTCACCATTGTAATTAAAGCCTGATGATGCACATTTTATTGCTTGTACGGTAATTTTCCAGCAAAAGTTTGTCAGTCTGAGGGAGAAGCGATGTAAAAGATTAGTTACTGGAAGACGTTTTGTTATTACTAACATCATAGGCAATACCATGGTGCTGAATTGTGAACGCGCCTCTCTGATGTGGCAACATATAAATAAAGAGACAGAGCAAAAGCGAGAGGAGGGGGGCTAAAGTATAATATGAAGGAAAAGTCACAGATGGCTAGAGACAAATAATACCAGTGAGAATTGGAGAAGGAAAGCAAGAAGAAAAGAGAGTGAGATGTGGAACAACACAAAGTGAGAGGAAGAAATAAGGTGCTTTGAGGTAAAAAGGGGACTGTTGAGTAGCCCAGCCAAGGATATTAAAAATAAATCCCTCAATGCACTTAATCTGTCGTCATGATATTTTAAGTGTGTGAGTAGCAGTCTGAATGTGAGTGCGCTGAGGCTATGAAACGATGCCCCAGATTGTCCAGTACAAAACAGCCACATATTCCTGTTGAGTGATTACAGGCTAGAAAGGGTTTAGCTTGTTTTAAAACTGATCAGTGGGCCATGTTATGAGTATAATCACACACAGCCCAAGGGCGATTCTAGTTTACTGCAGCTCAGGTCTGATTTTCTGCCCTAATTGTAGTATTATCACTGTGTTCCCACACATCTTAGTAATACTGAGGGGACCAGGTGGCCAGGTTATAAGAAAATAGAAGTAAATGTTAAGTCCTGTTCATTGAACTACTGTTGTTAATGTAGCTTTTACAGCAGCAGCAAGAGGAGTGATGTGAACTGTGCTTTACCCTCATTTTGGCACAGGCGTCTTGTGTGGACTCTGTTCCTCTCAGCTCCTTCACCAGCATGGAGCCCAGGTACTGTGGCAAAGACACACAAACACATGCTTACACACAAGGTATAATGAACACACAACTCAAGTTGATCTTCATTTCTAGTGGAGATCCCAACATTTTAGTAAAAACAGCAGTATGATGAATGAAAACAAATTTGCTGAAGCATTGGGGCATTGATTCAGATGACAGCAGATTCAAGTTAATGAAATTCAAGCTAAAGATAGGCTGTTCTTCCACCTACAGACAGTCCTGCATATGACAGAAGTGGAGGTGATGAACACGCAGTCATCTGCTGTCAGCTTTGCCTGTTTTTTAAACAAACTAGTCAGAGCCATCCTCTGAAATGATGAAGAGATTTTTCTGTTGATGTGTTGCAGCCATCCTCAGGAGGACACTGACGTCTCTACTAGTGCTACTCCTGTCTGTCCAAGACCTGACTCTACAGCCCCTAGCAGTGGCAAGCCTGCCAGTAAAGCTGCTGTCCAGCTCCTGACTGGTGACGACTGATTTGCTGCTGCTGCTTCTAGTGGTGATTTCTGTGGTGAAAACCACCAACACATTCTACAAATACTGAAGTACTGACAGATGGATTCAGCCTCATGGACAAATCAATCTTTCCTGACAAGTTCAGATGAATGTACTTTACCAGACGTGTCCAGTTCATACAAACCCTGGCCAGGTAAAGGTACAGTAATAGCGTTATTGTCAGCTAAGACTGAAACAACTCCACTATTTATGATATTGCAGATAAGTCACATAAGACTCAGCAATCTATTAAATGCGCACAGCGGTGATCACATCAACCTTGAGAGGCTCCTAGAGAGACATCAACACTGTAGTATGGCAGATCCTTCTGTCTGTCTTCTGTCATAAGACATTCTGTACACGTAGTGTCTGATTTAATAAGAAACCTACTAATGGTGACAGTGTTTCACAGGGACGATGTTTATGTCAGCGTTAGAGCACTTAATGGGTGTGACATTGACCATCTCACAGTGCCCTCCCAGCATATCGAAGGACCCTAATCCCTTATGTGGCACCAACAAGGCTTTTAGTGAATTAGGAGAGAAATATTTACAGCTACGTTCTTCCCACCTTTGTGACTACAGTAAATAACTCAACCCAACAACCTTTTTGGGCAAATTGCTTTGTTACCCTGTGTGTAATGCAGACTGTGTCTCAGTTATATATTCAGTTTGGGGGTCTTGTCCTTGGTAGATCAGACTGTCTAGGCATGTCAATACTGGATTCAAGATAACAATGTTAAGTCATTGCTATGGCAGGGTTACTGCCAGGTACCCTAGAAATTCCATTATAGCTGCACACAAGACCAGCTGCTGTCTTCTCAATGATTCCTCTGTGGCAGTTGTTGTTGGAATACATAAACATAGAGGCCTTTTATTAGTTCTCAGTGTAATTCAAAGATGGTGGTAATAACAAGACTTAAGTATACAGCCACAGTTGTGGCTCTGAGGCTGAGTCATGCTTTGAATCTGCATACCAACATGGTCACAGTAAACTGGTGACTATCTGAGATTAACAGCATTAGTTTTGCAGCGATTTGTTGGCGTAACGACCAAAGTTTAGGTAGTTACAGGAGGTTAAAATGCACCAAATATTGCACTGAGATTGCCAAATTGATAGATTTCAAAATATTAGTATACTGAATATATCTACAGAAATTTCCAGATGAATATGAAATAGCACATGCAGCTAATGCTGAAATAACACTGGCTACTGATGTAGAGTTTGGTAATTATATTACAGTGTCTACAGGCTTTTGTGTGAAATGGATTTGTAATATCTTCAGATAATATGCACTGGTTGCAAAGCTGACATAATGAAAAAGTTAAAATGTCTTCTGAGGTTGTGCTGGAAGAGGCAGAGGTGTTTTTTGTTTGTTTATTTAGAGCCTAAGATAAAAAATGAGAACAGTGCTGATGTATCTTTTTCTTTTTTTTTTTTTTTTGGTCCTTTTGGCTTATTACCGTCTCGCTCTCTCCATTAACACAACATCAATATAATCCTCTCTTTCCTCTCTCCCTCTCATCAGTGTCTTATCCATCTCATTTATTTTTATTTGCTCTCCGTCTCTCTTCAGCTTGCCAATATTCATCCTGCTCCGACGGTGCTCCGTCTCCCTCTGCTGTAGCTCTCCTCATTTATCTCACTTTCTGAGCTTTCTGGAGACTGTTGTCCTGGGACAGCGTGTGTTAGAGATGTTGTCATAAATGGCGCCTTGCAAGCACCTCCATATTTTCTCTTAGGGGTCCACACATTGTGTGTTCCCTTGCACATCTCAAAAACATTGTCTGTGTAGTTGTGCATCTGTCAAAAGCCTAATGGTCCACGCTGTCACTATCAATCTTTTGAGGTGAGAAAATGAACAAGGGAAGATTTTGACAGAGTGCGCTTTGGGATTCTTATCTGCTGTTCACTGCATCTATGTTTTCTTGCTTTCATTCACCTTTGATTTCAGCACCGCATTTGATTTCTCATCTCCACATTCCATTTGTTCAAACATGTATTTTCTATCTCTCTCTGACTACCCATTTCCTCTCCTTCTCCCACTCTCTCCTATTTAATCTAGCTCACGTCTACACCCTGTGCACCCTCCACAGTGCCTCCGAACCAATCACACCGTGAGTTCAGTTACATTTCTCTCACTGGTTCTGAGAGCCAGTGGTATCTCTAATTGTTTTTCTGCAGTGTTTTCACCTGCTACGAGTAAGTAAGTAATCACTGCAGCCTCGCTCATGGACTAGCAGAGGTGCAAGGCTGTATCCGTGGTAACGTGGGTTTTATGTCATCCTTTATGTAACTGGTAAAGGTCTAAATTTACCAAAGTGCTGAGAATAACTGAGATGAAGCTGAAGGTCATTGATCTTTCAAACATTAAAAGCTTCAATGTGTTAGAATGTAAATAACGCTAACAGAAACTATTATATATCAACTATTGATAACCAGTTATTTGTTTAAAATGTTAAAATTCATAAATTCAGGCTTCTCAAATGGCGGTGTCCATAATTTGTTTTTCTTTTATGACAATAAACTGCAGCTGTTTTGGGCTGTTGGACAAAACAAATCAAAACAAGTGTTGGAAACACACTGACATTTTTTTGTAAAAAAAATCAGTCCACAAAAACATAATTTGCAGATTGATGTTGTGCGTCACATACAATAACATGTAGGCGTGGAACTCACATAAGCTTCGTAGTCACAGGACTGAAAGATGAGCTTTTCTGGATGATGCTGCCAGTACTGCACTGGAGTGGACGAGGTAGCCTCATTGGGCGGACGCAATGTGATTGGCTCGCACCACTCGCCTGCCTGAAAAGACAACCAATCACACATCAGGGCACAAAACTGGATAACAAGCTTCACAAGATTATAAGACTTGTATCCCATGTTGTCCTGACCTTAAGTTCATACTGTAACAGCTTTCCTGACTAAACATGGACACGCCTTCACAGCAACATGTCCAGAGGAAATTAAACTTGGGTGAATTATGCTCAGCTCTTAAACATTCCCATATTTTATATCTTTTAGCAAAGACTGCTGATCAGTGCCTTTTAACCCAGCAAGCGTTGAGCTTCTATACAAAGGAGATGGTTGCAGTAAATCCTATGAGCATACTTGTTAAATATCTGTGGGTTTCAATTAGAGCATGTTGTTTAGTTTCTCATTCTTTGGTAAATGAAACCAGATGTGTTTTGACAGCGGTTTGTCTGTCCACATCCGATTGCCTGTGTGTTCTAAGATGAAACCTGATGGACAGTGAAGGTGATTTCTTGTTCTCAGATGCAAAGATGTTACATAAACAGCTCAGATAAGGGCCTTTAGAGGGAAGAGATAATTGTGGGGTAACAATCATAGAAAATCTAAAATTATTCTGTTAAATATCTGTTGTTTATGTTTTTGTTCTGGCAAAGCTGACTTGGTGCGACTTCAGAGCCTGGAGAACAGGATACACTAATGACACACACACACACACACACACACACACACACACACACACACACACACACTGACACACACCAA
>OMLM01020042.1:43437-64612 GCA_900302695.1 Helostoma temminkii | reverse complement strand
ATCTGTCGCTCTCTTATCTGTAACGTTATATTTTTTTCTCTTATTTATTCATGTAGATTTTCATAATGTACCATTTATTTATTTAATTTTGAACATATTTGGAATTCCAAAACATTGACAGGGTGTAACTGGTTATATGATCTGCGTCACACAGTAGGATTTCCCCTCATCACGAAGACATCATTTCATGTATGGGCGGTTCCTTGCAGAATTCATTCCTTCGGAATTCCTTCAGACTAGCTTATCTAGTGATGTAGTTAGATGCTGGGCAGAAGTTATATTAAGCTTTAGTGTCTTGTTTTTCTAGAATAAAATTTCCTGTTTCTGTTTACATGCACAGTTTTTTTTTTGTTCATGACGTCTATCAGTTCGGTATAAATGTCTTGCAACAGGACAGACTTTTATTACTTGTTACATATTCATTTTTCATTCATAGAATTACACATCATGTATGATGTTGTATATTTGGCTGACATCAGGGTGTATGTTACAGGTGCTACTGTAATACTAGAATTTCCTGTTGGGATAAATAAAGTAACTCTGTCAATCTACAAAATAACCTTGAAAACATCATCCCAAAGGTAAAGTACAGTGGATGAAGCAGTGTGGTTTAGGTTTCTGGACAGTTTACTGTCATGGAGGAGAAATTGATCCTATTGAAATTGAAATCCTCTAGGATAATATGAATATGTTGTTCACCAGCTAAAGCTCAGTAGACATTGGGTGATGCAGCAGGACAGTGACCTTAAACATCAAAGAAAATCTACTTTGATTTTTAAGACAAAATCTTACAGTGCCTATAAAAAGTATTCACCCACTGGGATGTTTTATCCTTTTTTTGAATTTATAAATCAGTCATGGTCAATATAAATTGGACGACAAAAAAAAATCAGAAAAATACCTAATTAATGTCAAAGTGAAAACAGGTTTCTACAAGGTAAGGTCAATAAAAAATATGTAAGAAATCAGTGTTTATCCCAGTATTTCCAAATATATCATTTATCATGATGTTAAATAAAGTATTAAAGAGTAATAACACTCCCCTGTGGAGTTCTGTTTTCTATATCTACTGTTTTAGAGCTTTTTCCATTAACCCGCACTTCTATGATCCTGTTCATTAGAAAGTCATACATTTTTATAACTTGTCTTTCTTTCCACAAAGAATCATATGCTCTTTCAATATCCAAAAATACATATCTGTGTTAACAAATGCCTTTTTAATTTTTTTGATCTAATACTGCAACTTATTCCATTGTTGATGTTTTGTTTCAAAAATAATTTTTGTACTTAGCAAAGAGCCCCTTTGTTTTCCAAATACTAGACAAGTCTATTAGCTATCATTCTTTTCATGACCCTAATTACCGAAGCTAAAGCTATAGGTCTATATGCACTCAGACAATATGGATCCTTGCCTGGGTTCAAATTTGGAATTATGATAGCGTGTTTCCATTTAGCTGGCGGACAACTCTGTTTCCATACTGTGTTGTACAAAGCCTGGATCCTGCTTCTGCATCTCCTTTTTGTAAAATGGGTATAAAAGTTGTTTTTTAAATTTCTGCCATTTTATGGATAATTGGCACAACTGTTTAACTTGAGTCTCAGGGCCAAGATTTGAAGTTCCTCCAGCAATTTCTTTTGGCATTTTAATTATTTGTCTTGCTACTGCCCTTAACCGTTTGTATTCTACTGTATGACATATTAAATATTCACTGAGTTTCCTGTATGCTCTATTTATGTTCTTTATGGCCATGTTGCATTCTTTGTTCCACCAGGGAACAGCCATGTGGGTTCTAGATTAATTCCTCAGAGGGATAGATAATTGGGCAGCTTTATGAATCATTAGAGTGAAAGATGTATTTCAGTTGACTCCAGACACCTTACCATTTAATTCTTCTACTAAAGTTACAGTCAGGTCTATATAATCAACCCACCTAGCCTTGGAGAAATCAAATCTAGGGGTCTCACTTCCACTTCTGTCCTCAGTTCTTTACCAAATCTGCATAAAATTGGATATGATCACTCCCTAAAGTACTGTATATGTGTCCATTGTATCCCACTTGCCAATTCTAGCCAGGTTTGAGGATGTGATTGACAAATCAATATGACTGTATGTATTGTGTCCAACGTTATATCTGGTAGGCCTACCATCATTAATTACTATAAGAACATACTTATCCGGAGGATCAACTACTCTATTTCTATCCTTCTTCTCAACTTCCCCATAATGGATTATGGGCATTGAAATCACCAACCCAAATAGCAGGATGCACATCCTCCACCTGCTCTATCAGATCTATCTGCTCTCAAACTTTCATAGCCTTACAATACAAAATGTCAACATGGCTTTGACCACGTCTCTTGAATGCATGCTAATTCTGGCTTAAATTTCTTTAACTCTTGCCAATTTGCAATCAAACTCCTAGCATTCCAATGAGGAATGCTAGACATTAATTAATCACCTTTGGCATCATCCACATTATACTACTCCATACTGTCATATCCTGTGCTCTGTGAGTTAATTATAATTGCTTCTCTCATGTATCCATGCAGGTTTTCTGGCAAGAGCTGCTTTGCTCCAAGGAACCTTTTAGCTGCTCCAACCACTATCTTTAATATGTCCGACCGCCTTGTTATAGTTTTTGCCCCAACCAGCACATCTACAATTAAAGCTAAGAATGAGTCGATGCTCATTATCATCATATTTTGAGGTACCACTGCTGGCGTTGCTCTTGAAGTGGGCTGACTGCCAATTATTACTCTTTCCTCTTTTCCATTTTCAATCATCTCAACTCCAGGTTTCCAGCCCTTCAATCACCAGCTCCTGGTTCCTGTCATGATTCGTCTGTTCCTGCTTCCTGTCGTGATTCATCTGTTCCTGGTTCCTGTTGTCACTCATCTGTTCCTGGTTCCTGTTGTTCCCAGCCTGTTTTCCCGCCATCCCTCCCCTCATCAGTTTCTGGTTCCTGCATTAAACTTTTAACTTTTAGTAATAAAACTTCATAATCTTGCTCATGTCTGTCACGTCATGCCTGACTACTTCCTGGGTCCACAGATATAATGTGACAGAATGAACCAAACACCATGAACCAAGTAGTCGGAGCCAAGGAGGGTGAGGTAATTTTGCAGATAATCAATAACCTACACGACACAGCAATTAAGTCACCAGATCCTGTGCAGAAGTCAATAGTGCTGGAATGAATTAAAAGAATCCTCTTTTCCAGATCCTGGTTGTTGACTTGACCGGAGTGCCCAGTTGTTTACGGAGGTTGTCTCCCTCAAAAATGACATCAGGGAGAAAATGACATATCTGGGTCTTCCTCCATCCTCCCAGTCTGCCCCTATTGCTGCTGGCATCAGGTCTGCTAGATGCTCTGTGACCCCACTAGTTGGTCCCGAGTCTGCACAGGCTTCCCCAACCTGCCACGCACCCGAGTCTACTGAGGCCTTGACCCTTGCTGAGGCCAGAGGGATCTGGCTCCATCTGAAGGCCCAGGCCAGGGACCACGTCACCCTCAATCCCACAAATTCTGAGGGGGATGGCGATTCCATGACTGCTGCAGGCCGAACTCCTCATAGGGGGCAACGTAGACATCACCCTAAGACTTCGGTTTCTGCACCAGCTCCCATCTCCACACCTGACCCAGCACCAGCCTCTGCACCTGGCCTCGCTATGACAACAGCTATGGCTTCTGTCACCGCACCAGACTCATTACCAGTTCTGGCACCAGTCTCCCTATCTAGGGACCCATCTGGCCCACAGGGGGAGAAGCAAGGGGTCAACTGGAGCTCCTGTTGTTCCCTGTCTACTTTCCTGTCTCCTGTTGTTCCTCGCCTGCTTTCCTGCTATCCCTCACCTGATCAGTTTCTTCTTCTGAACCACTTAGTGTGCAATTTGCAATGTGCTAGAGCCTATCCCAGCCAGCATACAGGCGAGAGGCAGGGTACACCCTGGACAGGTCACCAGTCTATTGCAGGGCCACATATACACAAACAACTATTCACACTCTCACTCACAGCTACAGGCAATTTAGATCAGTTTCTGCTTCCTGCATTACACTCTCAACTTCTAGTAATAAAACTCCAAAATCTTGCTTACCGTGTCTGACTGCTTCCTGGTTCCATAGACATAAGTTAGTCACAGAAAAGAACCTACAAATGACTCAAATACTTTCTTGTTTTTAATAATCATTCTACCCTCCACTGTGACTAACCCGGATATCTGTACACAAAATCAACCACACTCAACCTTACTAACCGTCTTCATTATGTGTATGTGACTGTGCATGCAACTGTGAATGCATGTGTGTGTGTGTGTGCGTGTTAGGGGTGTGTACTGGCGAGTTGCACTGGTATTTGGATTCTTTTGTTTTGGGGGTTGTTAGATTTACTGGGCCTTGGAGGAAATGCCCCAGAGCATACAACAGGAAGTTGAAAGTGTATATTTGTACGTCAAGTGTGTGTCAGCAATAAGTGAGACAAGCCGGCTGCTAAACACAAACATAGACATTACAGTTGATTCAGTGTCCAGTTATGGGTTAACCCTTTGTTACCGTCTTTGTCGCTCTCAGAGTTCGGAGGCAGTGGAGGACTGTGTGCAGGGGGCACTCTCGTCACTTTATCCTCCCTTTGAGAGCACGGCACCACCTCTCCTCTCCCAGGTACAGCTTACAAACACACAGCTTCTTTGCACAGCACATCTTTACAGTTACAGGATGTTAAAATATGCAGATTCAATTAAATGATAAAGAGTATATTAAGACTACTTTATGTACTGTTACCATGACATTTACCACATGTGAACTAATGCTAGAAGCCAAAACAAACAGAATCTAGGCAGCAGGTCAATTATAGCAAAACCCACTTCCTCAAACTGGGATCTTGACATTAGTTGTTTCACCAAAAACTGCGCACCATTTCTGCTTTTAAGTCAGAACGTATTGTAATGAAATAGCACACAGCTGAGTACAGTCACATGTGTTTCCATAAAACCTAGTAGCCTAAGAAGACCTTGAGTTAAAGCTTTGGGCCATTTTCATTTAGCGTTTTTGGAAATTCAGTAGTTGGTTTGTTCCAAGTTGTCCTGTAACGTTCCATGTCTTTGTTGCTTTGGGAAATGCTGCCTCATAAAATAATGCTGAGAAATGCTAACAGTCTATGACTCTCTTGTTTCTGATAAGATGCTGCTTGGTTGAGAGCATTCTCCCGCTGTTTGGCAAATTAAACCCTTTCGATATCTATTTGACATGAATTATCACGTCATCTACTGCGCTGTATCTGTTTTTGTTTTATGTCCAGGTCTTTTCAGTCCTGGAGTCGACTTATCAACACGACAGTCTTCGGTACCTTCTGGACTACTTTGTTCCTGCCAAACACCTACTGCACAAACTCCAGCAGCATGCCTGTGTGAGTTCCTGCAAACACACTTCAGATGTAGACGTACCTGTATCATGAGAAACACTATCCACAGTATCATCCATGATATCCATTGGTTTACTTTGCAAAAAAACGCTTTGCTGTTTTGTATAAAGGGAACCAGATCAGCATGGGGCAGGGATGAGCATTGACCCTCCTTTAAGCCTCCTTGAGAGGTTGTGTCAGAGGCTGGGTGGTGCTGGACGTGCCTTGGATCCAAATGTCAAGTCTTCAGTCTAGTATCACTGTGCGTGATAGCATGAAGACTTTAATACAAAGACAAAGATCAAGATATGCATAATTTGACACATGCTTGAAGCTATACCATTAAGTAACTACATGCACTCTGCAGGCAAGGATCTGAAACTTTAGACGGTTGTTAAAATAATGAAAGTATCTTATGAAATTTGAGATTTAACAGCAGCTGGGACATGCAGACAAAGCACATTGTTTTTTTCCCCCGTTACATTGAATAAACAGACACGGATTAAACAGAGTGAAATATAACATAAACAGTTTTGGTTGTAATTTTCAGACTCTCACACACAAAGGAAAATGTGTGGTTATAGTATGATATAACAGTAGTATACACTGTCCTCGTGTCCCTCTTTTGCACTTTCTACCTCACACAAAACAAGACAAACAAATGGGATGAAGTTTGTACTTAACTCTAAGCTCTGGGGTTTATACTGAAGACATTGTCTTACTTTGCTTTACTTTCGCATGCACAAAGATAAACAGTGCTTGCTCTGTAGCAGAAACTTGGAGACTACAGTTAGAACCTTCTCATCTTATGCTCCATAGAGTTTTCCTAGACTTATACACACACGTATGCTCGGGCATTGTGAGCAAACCGTGTTTTCATTGTTGCTGAGTGGAGCTGCCTGGGACGGTAGTTAGACTGTGAGTCATGACACTAATTCTTTCCATATGTGAGTGTGTTACTGCTTTGAGAGAAAGAGTGAGTGAGTAACAGAGAAGCAGTGGGAGCTGAGGGAAAGAATGAACGTGGCTTTCATTCACTGAGCCTGCGTGCACGTGTGTGCCTGAAAAAAAGAGAAGATGCTGGAGGTTGCAGACTATAGTAGACTGATTGAGGAATTTTTGAGAAATGGGAGGTGGGGAAGAGGGAGCAAACACTGGGGTACATTGAGGGAAAAGTAGGCAGAGGGAGGAGGGCCAGAAGAGACAGAGAGTTACAGAATGTAACTGATAAACTTCTTAACACTGGAGAATGCGCTTTTAAATGCCAATTATCCGTAGTGACAGATATCAGGTTACTTTTCTGAAATATTGCTACAAGGAGGAAAGAGACCAAAGAGAGGCTTCAAGGAAAGAATGAAGGACAGGGGTAAAAAAGGGAAGGTTTAGGTGAGGTCGATAAGGAATATAATTAGATTTCATTTCATGAGTCTGGAGGGCAACAAAAGGGGGAGGGAGCAGCTCCATGTCTGTTGATTAGACATGACTGGAAACAGCAGAGAGAGGCACTGGTCTGTTACCTCAGACCACAAGAAAGTGGATATAGATCTGACATAGCATTGATTAAGCTGGATTAAGATATTTTGTCCTGAAGAGAGCTGTTGATTAATGATGCACAGGGTATTACTAGGGGTCTTCTCTTCTTAACTTAATTTCTTGAGCAAATGCTAATTATGGTTTGTAGCAGAATTTTATATATTTATGCCTATGTTGTGTAGAGTGCCTAATTCCTGATTTTCAGTCTTACAGAGCCACTTGATAAATTTCCACTTAGTGGACTGTTTTAACAGTGGCTAGCTGTCGGTCATCTGCATGTTCCTGTCTGACTGGCACAATGCGTCATGCTAGCTAAGCAGTTTTACACTTTAGAAAACTCAGTGTGAGTCACATGTGTCATATTTGCACTTGGCACTGGCTTTTGGCCAGAGCTGGTGAATAGTGTTGACTGTCTGGTATCAGTTCTAGAAGTTTGACTCATCAAAATAACTAAGCCAAACACAGGTTCCAACAGGCTCATGTGGGCTGTCATTTCTGAATGGTAGAGCTGAATTGTATGTAAGCATTACAAAGAGTACTTCTGGGCAAGAGGGGACTGTGGACTGTGGAGGACAGTGAGTACACTACACAACCAAAAGAGCTAGAGAAAACAGACTTCACAGAATTGACTTAAATTGATGAAGATGAAGCTTTATTTTTTTATACTGTGTAACCCTTCCTTTCATCTTCTTCTTGTCTTAGTCTCAGTACTTGGGCTGCTTGTTCCTTCACTCTGGCTGGCCTCTGTGCCTGGGTGAGAAGGTGGTCGTCCAACTGTCGACCTTGGACTGGAGGCTCCTTCGCAGTAATGACTTCTACCTACAGGTGGTGCCTTTCTCTACGCGCTGCCCTCGGCTGGCGCTAAAATGTCTTGCCCCTGGGGGGCGCACTGTTCAGGAAATCTTGGTACCCGAGTCACAGCATCCCCTTGTGTTCACCACTGAGTGGCTCCATAGCATCAACAAAGAAAGAGGCCACAAGAGAGAAGGTAAGAAAGAGCTGTCAGATTCTTTTTTTGATTTGTTTTTTTAATCGGTAATGATTTCTAGCTACGTCATCACAAATATTTTCTTCTAATAAATAATTTTCTGATGGTGGTGTTTTAGATTAGGAGGCAGGAAGAGTCAGCTTCATGATAATAAATAATAATTATGATGATGATGATAATGAAGTTCTGCATGATCTGGACGATCACTTGTGAGGTAGAAAGGTGCTTGTAAAACCTGTGCTCCAGATTATTTGAATAGCGCTGCCAGCCTTGCAGACGTTTGCCATTCTAACCAGTCAGAAAGAATATGACATATTTGACATATAAAATGTGTTCACATTGATCTTTGAACAGTTGGAGGAGGACTCGACACCTGCCTGGTCAGTACATGTGATGGTGTGGTTCGACTTCCATGGAAGGAGGTAGTGTACCCGAAATTCATCCATGACCCTTCTGAGGAGCTGGGCCTGATGTCCACCCATGAGACCTCCATATCCAACCGCCTACCCAGTGAGGGGGGAAGCAGCCTTGGGGGCTGGGGTGGCTCATCCTCTGGAGAACTTGACTCTTGGTCCTGGGACGAGGAGGAAGATGACAATTTACCACCAGATGGTTTAGACTCTGAGACTGCACTCACCCGGCGAAGGCGCAGTGAAGATGGGCTTGGGCGGACAGCAAGGCACACTCAGCTGGATGGGGACTATGTGGAGCTATTGGAGCCCAGAGGGGGTCCTGATGGGGGTGTTGACCCAAGGCAGCGCTACCTAGAAATGCATGGGATCTGTAAGACCAAGACTTTGCCTCTGTGCAGAAGAGGTAAGGCTATCAAAATCCGCAAAGGCAAGGCTTGGGGATATGGAAGAATGGAGAGGTCAGGAAGCTTTAGGACTGTGCTTGGTGTCAGAGGAGATGCTGTGACCACCAAGGGTGATGTGTTACCACCTCGGCCTCCACCAGGAGCTGGTGAACCTGGTAGAGGGAGAAGGTCTTATTCCTCCTCTGTTCATGACTCTGATGAAGGAAATAAAACAAGTGGTGAGTCTGAAGGGGTAGAAAGTCACCAGCTTTATTTTGATGGCTCATTCAAAGAGAGGAGGCCAGGTGTGGGTAGGGAAAGAGATTGCAATGGGGCTTTGCAGCCATCCAAAGACGTCCACAGAAATAAAGACTCAGAGAGTGGTGGCAAATTGGTTACAAATGAAAGGTTGACGGACTTGATGAATCACAACACTGGGCATGTTGTAGAGGGCCACTCAGATTATGGATCTCATTCTGACTCAGTTTTTGAGGATACTGATAAGCGACTGAGTGGAGACAGTGACGCTACCACACCAACGTCAGACGCACCAGAGAGGCCATTCACTGGAGTTCCGGAAAGTGGAAAGAATGGATCTAAAATGAAGAGCTCGTCTAACAGAAAGCTCTCAGAGGAAAGGGATGAAGGAAAGCTAGAGGAAAGAGTTTGTCCAAGAGGAAGGGAAGTTAAAACTGCGGGATTCAGAGCACCAAGGTACAGATTTATTTCTCATTTCTCATTTCTTAAACTGCTCACTTTTATCTTATTTGTTTTATTCTTTCATACTTACACATGAAAGTTCACCAACATGTAGGTGTCACTTCTATGCACAAGGTTTGCACAAGTTGCCCAAACCTACACACATATAGGCCTGAGATGGATGATGCAAAAGACACCTTCTGCACACATTTTAAAGACCATTATCATGGTACACCAAGTATTATGTTTCTGTTGTACCTCATTAAGAATTTCCTGTACTTTGTCTTCAGGAGGAAAAGGAAGGGAAAGGGGGGCAAAGGAAGGGCTAGGCTTGGAGGGCGTTCGTACCACAAGGGCTCAAAACCACAGGGTAAACCTCCTCAACCAAGTCCCGCAACTTGCTCTACTGTAACAAAGCTACAAGTTTCAGAGAAGAACCAGTCAGAGCAACTCCAACAGCCCGATGACTGTGATGGCATTCCCACCGAAACTAATGAGGGGGAAGAGAAGACAAAGGAAAGCCATGCAGGTCTGAAGAAATGTTTTTGCATGAACATTACATCCTAAAAGTCCTGAAATACCCCATAGAATATTTTTTTATATATTTTGTATCTCTCAACAGAGAATGAAGCCCAGACTGCTTCTGTCTGTAATGGCCAGTCGTCCTTATTTAATCATTCCAGTGAGGAGGAGGGGTCAGGAGACACGTGTCCTGGCCAGCTAAATGGTGTTACCTCTAATGAGCCTCCCTGGCTCAGAGATCTGGACACAGAACTTGTCCAGTCCGGAAAGCTCAAGTTGACAGGCGAGTTCTTCTGTGATATTTGTTAAGCTACTCAGCAATCAGATCAAAACATTTCTGCTTTGCAGTTAGTCTTGTAGATGTTCTTCAGTAACATATTGTAGGTGGGTAAGATCACCCTTTAGTGAATCTGAGATACCTATAGGAATAAATATTAATAAATTAACACAGAAATCCTAAAAGAAAATGCACCTTTGTCAGATGTAGTTTCACATTAATCATATTTGGAAGATTTAATTCTGCATTTTTTAACATATCATATATCTAAAAACAGGTTTAATGTGTAGCCCACAGCTAACCAACTTGCTTTATGACAATACTGATAATATATAGCCTTGCTTAATGCTTGAGTTCCCTGTGCATAATGGGACATTCTTATAATTGTTACAGATAGAAGTAGATGACATGGACACACAGTATGTACTGAAGGAAAAACAAATACATCAAGCAGACCGTCGTCTCAGCATGTTCAAACTTTATCTTGGCCTCCCCACTCAACTCAGAACTTAATCTGATGCTTACTAACCACAGGTACAGTGGACAGGTTGGGGCGTGCTCTGGTTGTCACAGAGACAGATACATCAGAGGAGGGTTTCTGTGAGGAGGAGATGGCCCGGGTCCTGGCCTGCTACCACAGAATCACTCGGTAAGGAATTTGATTAGATGTGTTTGGTATGTTTTTTGATGTGGTTTTGAAAGTTTGCTTTAGTTATCCGTTTATCCTTTTGCACTTTTGCATCATCAAGAATAAAGACCTGCAAATTGAGAAAAGCTTACCGAACATGTTACGTACTTAAATATCATAAATCCTCTGATTTACCTTCTGCTCATGCTGCACTTTAAAAAGTATCTGTGTGAGGTTGTTTTCTGAAATTTATAGTGTTTTTTGTTTCTTAGCAAACTGTTCTTTTACAAACCTGTTTAGCTAAGTGCTTCATAATTATGTTTCTCTTGCTTTTTGCTGTTTTTTCCAAATACTCTAAAGCCAGGGTTAAAACCATAATAAACATCCAATATCGTTTCAGTAAACATTCCTGAATTTGTCAGTTTATATGGCAATAGCAAGTCTAAACAAAAGTTACAGATAAATACACGATCCTAAAGTGAAACTGAACTATTATCTATTCTTAATAACTTAGTAGTAATTACTGTTTATTTTTTATTTTATTTCTCTTATGAGAATTTCTAAATGACAATAAAAATGTCAGAAATCTAATTTTTTACTTCTGTTCGCTCCTGTTGCACCACTACATCCACCTCTCTCCATCCATCCTCATCAGGCCTGCAGCCAAAGAAAAGGGTCTCACTGTGTTAATGGACAGCAGACGTGCCCCACCCTCTGCACTCTGCATCTCTGCACTTAAATCATTCCAGGTGGGACAGAAAAAAAACATTGCTTAGCCTAATTTGCTAAATATTTGCTTGTGCACTTTAATCTGTCTGCGGGTGTGATCAACCAGCTCAACCACATGTGTTTTTCTGTGTTCCAGGTGCTTGTGAATGGTGGTCTCGGGTCTGTTCTGATTTTGGTTGAGGAACAGCAAGAGTTGCCGTCTCATAATCTAGAAGGAACAGAGGTGATCTCACAAAACTCAAGTTTAAATACCAAAGCACATTGGCATTTTGCTCTTCTCGTTTTAGTCATTTTTTTCTTTCATTTGCAAGTGTAAACACCTAAATGTAGAACTTAAATTATTAAAAAGACTCAAAGTAACAGTGCTGTGGGAAAATAAAATAAGAGTTGCTGCATTGCTCATATATGAAATAAAAAATGTGCAAGGGTAGGCAACATTTCATAAACTACACACTGTTCATTCCCATGCTAAGATTTTATCAATGACAGATGCTCAGAAGCTGCAGAGCACATTCACATATTGTTTGAATTTAAATAAGCCTTATTTCCATAGAATTTCCACAATTCTCATTTCAACAGTAATTCAGCTCATTGCATTTCATTGATCAGCCGCGATCTTTCCTACACACACACACACACACACACCCCATGTGTTTTGTATTTTAACCTGGCAGCTTTAAAGCTTTGCATGTTAAAAGGAAATCCCACCCAAAAGATGTTAACACTACAAGAAAAAACAGCTGCTGGCACCGCGCCTCACATTCCCCAGCCCGTTCTGTTGTTGGGTAGTAATTGCTTTTATCCCTGCCAATAACTTAACTAATGAAGATGATACAAGTGTAATAGGGGAACATGCTTTTGCCCTCTCAGCCTTTTTTTTTTATTAAAAGCTGAAATGAGTGTCAAGCACTGAAAATCTAGAAGTAAGAGTCATGCAAAACATTATCACTATAGTTTTTTTAAAATTATTATTTATGTCTAATTATTAAAGAGACATTCCTGCTAACATTTGAGCACTTAGATAAGAGTTTATGCTCAGTGCTACAAGATGACATACCTTATGTTTTTGCCATATTTTCTAAAATCTCTCGTTCTCTGTCCTCTGTTGATTTATTGCCTAATTTCCTGCCCTTAATTTGTCTTATCCTGACCTGTCTAGATCCACACAGTGCGAGGAACAGGGGTCCTTCAGCAATATGTAGATAAGCAACAGCTCCCCAAAGAGATGGATGGTGACTTCACCCACTGTCACTCAGACTGGCTGGCCTTCAGACTAGTGAGAATCTTTTTATGTTTAAAGAATAAAACAAGTACATTTCTATTGCTTTCTCTACTTGACTTTTACGTTTCTACATAGTCTCTAGTTTTTCACTTTTTCAAAGCACATCGACAAATCTGGAGCATCCTCCTTTACTGACCTGAGTGTGCATTAGAGTGTGGAATATAAACAGGATATAAATACTTTAGACATTTGAATATTGACTATAGTCTGTTTATGCAAACCAGCTTTATATTTTAAGTATCTAATGCAAACATTGGTCTCGGGGTTACCTTTCAGCGTTTTCTTGGATGTGGGATTGATTCTAATGTAATTTTTAGTGTGGAAACTACTCCTCCATTTGTTTATTTGGTTTTTGTCCTTGTAGTTCTAGTTCTGGCGGAAGTTGAGTTTAAAAGTTAGAGTGACCTCCTGATGTTTAGAAGGACGTGTATGTTTTCTCAGTAATGATAGTGCTCTTGTTTGGATTGCATTGTGTAATGAGCACAGATGAAACACAAAACCCACCTTAAGCTGCACAAAAACTTGATCACAGCCTAACATGTAAGTTCAGAAGGACAATTAGTTATTTCTGGAGTTTAAAATATTAAGGGAGGGAAAAAGGAAAAGTTTGTAGAGGAGAAAAGTGGTTGTCCAGAGGTTGTGAGCAATGTTGGACTCATGATTAACTGGGTGTGGAGTAAAGAAAGAAGAAGAAAGAAGAATTTTATTAAGAAGAATAAAAGTCATGGAGAGTCACTTTTCCCAGACAGTTTAAGCTGCTTTATCTAAACAGATGCTTTCATTTTCATGTCTCTGACCTCTCCCATGGACCTGAAAGGCAACAAGGGAATTCATCCAATTTCATCCCATGAAATTTTCCAACTGTCATTTCTTACTATATGTATTTTAATTTAATAACTTGATGAAACGTATCACAATGCTATATTCCCCTTCTAATTTCTTTCCTTCAGAGTCTGGAGAGTCTGACAGAGCGTTGTGAGAGTGCCCTCTCACTGCTAGAAGAAGCACTGCAGTCCATGGATACTGAGCCGCTGCCAGACAACATCAAGGTACAGAAGGCCAACATGATGTGTTTTTACTCAGTAATCCGTGATGTGTTGACACAAGATTGTTCTTTCCCTGTGAGACAGAAACCAAATGCATATTTCCCTGTGTGTTGTTATTGGTGCCAGAAAACAATAGTAAGCATGTTGTTCTGCAGGCAGTTCCAGTGAGCATCGGCAAACACAGACAGCTCATGGCAAGTGTCCTGGCCGACCAGCGCTTAACAGAACTGCAGCAGAGGGGCGGGGCCTGGCTTGCAGGACTAACCAACAACACATCTGGACTGGCACAGAAGTCGCCAGACTGCAGGTAGCAGAAGCCTGATTGTACACCATGCTAGAATTCTGATGAAGAAGACATTGATCACTGTAGAAAAACTAAATGAAATAGTATAATACTGGGTGCATTTGACACACTTGTATAACATCAGGCTTCTTGTTATGATGCTAAGAAGACTGTATTTAGTTGCACTATAAACACACACCTGTTTTAGATACAGAACAATGTTTAATTAAGCAAACATGCAGACATACTGAAACCACCTTACACAAGCTATTAGTCCCAAGGGGCAGGAAGGAAATGGATGTGTCCTTTAACTTCCTATGTAATGTGTTTGACTGAAGGATCATTTTGTCATAATGAGTAATAGGTTAAAAATATTCAGCACAAAAACAAAGTTGTTTGTTTTGAGTTCAAAAAATGAAATCCAGCTGAAAGAGAACGGGAACTTATAATCAAATGGGGGACAGAGAGATGCAGCTTGTTTGTTTGTGCCTGACTCCAGCTTTAAAGATGATCTAAAGACTATTCTATTTGTAGCTGTTCCTCCAATGCAGTAATGAGTTTTGGCTCAGTTTGCACAAGAATGAGGTCAAATATGTAGAGGATTGTTACCAGACATTTGTCTGCAGTTCTTATGGTTTTTCTGTAATTACATCTTTTCTACAAGCCCACATGTGATTATTGGCTAAGACATCTTAAAACCACAAAAGAAAGTTTTTTACTCACTAACTTTTACTAAGTAATAATATTTTCTGTTTATGTTTGACTGTTTACCCCTCAGAGCTGCTCTTGCTGCAACCTCTAAACTCTATGACAGCGTGGATGATGCCCTCCACAAGCTCGTTCAAGTGTCCAATCAGAGAGGTCGTGACCTGGAAGCTCTGGGACGACTCGCAGGGCTGGTGGATAAAATGGAAAAGGTGCGTGAGGAAGGGAGAAGATGAGTGTGGTTTCATTCACTCTTGGGAGATTTGGTGCTATATACTATACATAAACTGAAGTATCATCAGCTGTGTCACTAAATCCTGTACACCAAATAAATAATTTCTTACATTTGTACATGATTTCACTCTACATACAGTTATGACTTTTATTGCTTTGGTATATAGTTTCTAACAGGGTCTTGTTGGAAACTACCTCATCTGCTGATTCTTAGTAATTTTTCTATTTCCGTATGTTGCTCACATAGCAACACACATACTGTAATGTTAGATGCAATAGAAAATGACTAAACAAGATCAAAATAAAATGTTGTGACGTTCTGGGTTTCATTTCCTTAATCTTTTTGTCCACTGTGTACAGTAAAATGTGTTGTGTGCTCTTCTCACCCTCCTCTCTCTCTATGACTCAATTCCACAGTGTGATAAGGAGATTGAGCAAGTGCAGTCGCAGCTGGAAGACTACAAGGACCCTCCTCTGTCCCTCAGCAGACTTTCACTCAAACAGCAGAAGTTCAAAACATTCAAAGAAGCAGCCAATGTGAGTGGGTGATACTCAATGTTTGTAGTATAGTGTTTGTCAAAACTTTTATAAAGTAGAAAATCATCTGGGAATGTGTGTACATTTTGTTATATACACAAAAATCAGTTATTGAAGGTTTAAAGCTTACATATTTTAATAGCAAGCCAAAGTCTTGATACTGTACCAGTTTTGTGCTACAGTAGAAACTGTCCCATTAGCACCAGTGACTCAGAGTATGTGATCTTTCTGTTTTTGAGTTTATCCATAATGGCCATCAATACCCAACATTTTGTAACTTGTAATTTCTAACTTAGTATTTATGACTTGTTATGTATGTTATGAAGCCACCATTGTCTAACCACAGAAGTCTTTGGATCGTGGGAAATGTTTATTAAAAACACTTACATCAGCAACTGTGCAGCATTTTGCATGACTGCACAATGCATAGTTGAGCAAGGTTCTTGGATTGTTTTATGTGTGTGTGTTTTGGTTTTTGCTGTTTAATGTCTCATACTAAAACAACAAGCCTCCAATTTTACAATTTCTAGGATTATGAATCCTATTAATCCACCAGTATAGGAGCCATAACAAACACATTATTCTTAATTACCTACTGAAAAACTTGAGGAGGCATTAAGTGCAGACAGATGTGTTTGAGCCAACTTTGCTGTTGTGTGGTTTGTTTGTGTCATTCTTGTCGGTGTATTCCCAGGAGGAACCATTATCCTACTCATGACTTCCCAAGTGAGTCTTGTCAAGCTTCCACAGTAAACAGCTGAGGCTAAATGTTCACTGTGGATATTCCTGTGTCCTTCAGGAACTGCACAGCGAGACGCTGTCAGTGCTCAGTGACTTGGAGGGCTGGTGCGAACTGGATTGGGCAGGTCTGAGTGACGTGCAGATCCGACTTCCTCCTGTCAGGGAGAAGCTGAGAGACATGTCCCACTGTCTGTCTGACTGCTGGACCACTTTGGATAACACACAGAGGCTGCTGTCTACACTAACTGAGGTAAATCATGTGTGGAAACCATCTATTAAGCACACTGGATTTTATGAAAACATATATTAATGACTTCAAATAACAGCAAAGAAATGTTGATTTTTTTCTCTCCTGTCTGATGTGCAGGCCACCCAATGGTGCGATGCAGTCTCCTCCACCTCTTCTTCCTCATCCCCCTCCCCCCTTGCCTCACTTCCTCCAATTCCCCCATCCCGCTTCCAGGACGCTCGTTCTTTAGCCATAGAGCTCGGTGGTGGCGCGCTCCTAGATCTCTGGACCCAGACCGTGGAGCGCTACCAGCGGACTGTAGCACAGGTCAAACCCAGATTCCTCCAGTCTGACAGGAGCCAGAGTCAAGGCCAGGGGAAACCCAAGACACCCTCAGCCAGTAGTCTTTGGGATCTGATGGGGCTGGAGGGGGAGGGCGAATGGGGGTTTGGAGCTGGCGGAGGAGGAGAAGGAGGGCTGCAGTCCTGGGGATCCCTTGCATCACTGTTCAGACCACAGACCTGCTCCACACTGAAGATAGGGGAGGAAAAAGGGAATAAGAAAGAGGGAACAGGGGGAGCGAGTGGAGGAGCAGGAGGAGCTGGAGGAGGGAAGTTCCTACAAAACCTTTTACATCCTGCAAAGAAGAGTGTGAGTTTGTGCTTTCTTTTATGAATTTGTCACATTCCTTAATTTTCTACAATAATATTGGTGCAGTACTACTATTCTATTTTTCTGCAGTCTCAACAATATAATTGTATTTACATCAGTATATCAGTACTTTTGAACAGTCAGCTGACAGTGTTTTATGATACTGGTTTTGATTTGTCTAATAAAGGTTACAGTCTACTGTCAGAGGAAGTTTCTATGGACACCGTCTTGTTTTAAGAGGAACAAGATGTACAAAAGATATCTCTCATGGGTGTGGTACACAGCTTTAGACAAACTTCTGTTTTCCATTGCACACAGCCAGTCAGTGGTTGCTGTTTATACACACAGCAGATATTTACACAAACAAAAGTGGAAAAGTGAGTTTTTTGAGTTTTTCCATGGTAGTTTTCATAATGTGCAGAAACAAGTGAAAGCATGAAAATAAGATGCCACTGCCAATGTATTAGGCTGTTGTGACTAATGCTGCTCTTAACTGAGCTGGAATACACATATTACATCAATGGACTTTACGTTTTCAAGTACAGTACATTTCTGTCTGGTTATTTCATCAAAATACCTGAATATCCACATTATTATATGATACAAAATTACATTATAATATACAGAGTTTCATCTTTATTGCAGAAATGTATTCAAATCAAATGATTACTTGTGAGATTGCTTGTTGTTAATAACTTCACTATTGCAGTTCCCCTCAGCTTTCAGGAGCTTTTTAGTGTCCTGTTTTCCAGCCATATTGAGATTCAAACCCACTGCTCTCTTTAGCAGCCTTTACTCAGACAGATCTTGGTGATAAAATGTTCATGTTAAGAAAATTTAATTTCCAACTGTCTGTTGTTGTCACAGCCCACAGAGACCCCGCTTCCTCCTAAGCCACCCAGAAAGCGCCACCCAAGCTTCGACCTCCAGGCTCTTCTGGCCCCCCGGAGAGGCACAGCGACCCCCAAACCTGCAGAATCTCAAGTGGGTGGGCTGAGTCGTACCTCCCCCATGTCCTGGCTGGGGAGACGGGCGCTAGCTGACCCAGTTATCACGACTGGCATGGCTGCAGCTATCTCTGGATGGGGCGGAGGAGGAGGTGGTGGGGTACTGATCCGAGGAGTGGAGGTCAGCAGCAAGGAGGTGGTGGATCACACGGGGTCGCCACGGCAACACGTGCTGCTGGGTAGGACTGAGAGGGAGACGGGCACAGACAGGGCCGGTTCAACCTCTCAGAGGTGTGTGTTTGTATCAGAGCTCCAAAACAAAACCAGCATTACATGTTACGGTGGGAAAAGACGAAAAGCTGAAATGATTCATGCTTCTTGGGATAACTGAAGTCTGTTTGAGAATGATTTCATCAGTCAGCATCCAATTTTAGATAATGTCGTTGCTTACTGTTTGATCTGTCTGTTTTTCTTACTGCTGTCCTCAATCCCATTTTCTCTTCCCTCCCATTTTTCCTCTTACTCCCACATTTCTTTCTCTTTTCTAAATGTACTCTTTTCTCTTCTTCTTCCCATTCTTCTTGCAGTAAGTTATACCTGCTCTGGTGTAGGATGCTGAGCTCAGAGAGGCAGTATGTGACTGTGCTGAAGGGGGTAGAGGAGACATACCTCCCCTTACTGGAGCTGTCAGACACCCCGGCCTCTATCAGGGGAAAGGCAGACACGCTTTTCCCCAACTGGGCCAGTCTCAGCACTTTTCACTCGCAGAGCCTGCTCCCTGCCATGGAGGGCGCTCTTGTGCAGAGTTTGCTGCAGCAGGACTGCTTCAGCAAATATGTAAGTACAATGTCGGCAAACAGCGAAAGAAAAATATGTTGTTTTCATAACCTGGGTTTTATTCACGTTGTTTTATGTCCAGTGTAGTTTTACTACATGCAAACCCTAATCACGGGCTTTGTATGTTTCGGTTACGAGCAGTTCGACTAAAGATGACATTCCCATTCTCAGGTTATTCTAGTGAATATAATTTATTTAGGCTCAAGGCAGTGGAAGTATACACTAAGTTCTCTGAGGATGATTCTTTATTCTTGTAAGAACGGCCTGTCAGATTTATCCTAAGGCTCCATAGGTGGTCCAGCCGCAGACTGGATATGGCTGACATACACAAATAATGCATTGCAGAGCCTGTTTAATTTTTAATGTGCTTCTATTTTGGAAGGAGGATCAAAAAATGCAAAAATGTGATGTTGTTGTTATATAAAGTAGCTGTGATTTAAAATGCCATGCTCTAGTTTTACTGGGAAGAACTGTAAAAACAACTTTGTTAAGGACCTTGTTCTACTTTTTATTAGATGTTTGATGTGGAACATTAATTGTCTGAGGTTGTCTGAGGCAAGTAATTTACTTATGTATATGAAAGGTTCAAAACATATAGGTAAACCTTTAACATAGTGCAGCCATATCAAACTAGCTTACAAAATAGAATAATTATAACAGAATAAAACCTTATGTTCTCTTACTCAGTTTATTCCTACTTTATTTTCCTGACACAGCGGGACCAGTTTTTGCAGTATTCTCACTACATTAGGAATAAACCAGAACTGGACTCTCCACTTGTCACACAGGCTGCAGACTTCTTTAAGGTAAGGGTCATCTCATTTCTGCTGTCAAACGAAACCGGTAAATCTTAAACCAGTTTTTTAAAATGTGTCTCAGTGCTTTTCACCAAACACAAATTTTATTTGGATTTTCTATTTCAAAAATCTGTGAGGCACACTGTGAGAAGATCATCATGAGTGACTTACCATCACAAGCACAAACCAATTAAAGTTGCTTTATTCAACAGTGGTTGCAATTAAAAATGAGCTGTATACAGTAAAGCTAATTACATGTTTAATGTACACTAGAAAAGCCAATTAAAGGCAGATTATAGAGAAAGTAATCTGAGCTCGCAAGCCACAATTAACTAAAACCCACACATCAACAGCATTGTGAGATTACTACGAGGACTTTATAAGGAGAGATCACAGTGCTTAAGATCTCTGAAGCTGTTGTCACATGAAGGAGCATTTGTGTGAAAGCACCAGTAGGAGGCAGTGTGGGCTCACATGCTGCAGCAGCTTGATAGCAGCCTGAGCACATAATGGGTTAGAGCTACAGGAGGCTTTATGGTAATCGAGATGGTGATAGACATTAAATTGGTGTTCAGGCAATGGTGAGGATGGCAGTCACTATGGTTACGGTGGTGATGATTGTTATGACAATGAGGACATGAGTATCACATATGGCTCCTTTCACATGGCTTCTGTGATTAGAGGAAATCCAGAGGGAGAATGTGATTTCCCAAAAAATGACTGAAATGTCATTATGTACTATGTATGTGTGTTCTTATACCAATAAAATCAAGCGTGGCTACTTATAACTTCAAGATATAATGACCAAAACAATAATTATCTTGATTGCACATGCCTCAAGTGGTAATTGTAGCAGACCGAAAGACCTCTTCACCACAAATAGATGGGAAAAAAACAAAAAACCGTGGATGTTAACCAGTTCTTGTCATCAAATTCAACCTAAATGTCATGTAATAATCATCAATGAACAGTTGTGCAGTTTGTTTGGATATGTTTCAAGTATCGTTGAAGAATCAGACTACAATCAGCTTAGCCTAGAAAAGTGTTTTAGTTATTATAAATACAGATTTTAGTTTGGTCAATGCTAATGGCAACAACATACCAGACAAAACAATGAACTTAGCGATTTTAGTTGATAACAAAACTGTAAACATACATGTAATTCAAAATGTAAATACATAAAATAAAATGTATCATAACATAAGGAAAATCAATTAATGCTTCCATTCAAATAAGGAATAATAAAATAAAACAAAATCACTAAACCATCATCCAGGAAGCAAAGAGTTCATCATAGTACAAAGTATTCATTAAATG
>OMLM01020042.1:25473-36264 GCA_900302695.1 Helostoma temminkii | reverse complement strand
GTCTTTTTTTTTTCTTTCCCACTGAAACCAAAGGATCTTTTCCAAGGGCAGAAGAACCTTTGTCAGAACGTGGGAACATATTATTATTATTATCATTATTATGGTTTCTTGTAATGTTTATGTTTATGCAAAGGACTGTGTCACTGGCTAGTCTGAAAACAAGCAAATAGTGGAGAAACAGAGCTGAAACATTTTTCAGTGTGCTCACATACTTACTCACATAAGTATAAGTGTAACCACACAACTTGGCAGTGTGTGCGCAGGTGGTTTAAGGGTTAAGATGCTGACCATGAACTGCAAAGTCCTGGTTTCAGATGCAGCTGTTTTCCATCTCTCTGCCTAATATCCTTTTATCTCTCTATGATTGCTTTCAAATAAACGTATAAAAGGTATAAAAAGGATCCGTTAGTGATAATATAAAGTATTTCTCAAGAATCTTGTTGTTTTTTTTAATACAAGCCTCTCTTATCATGTATTAACACAGCCAGCCTTTTTAAGCCAGGCATAAATTGCAAATAATAATTCACAAACTAAACTTCTAGTTTCACAACGACTTCCTAAAACTCTGTACTTCTTGGTACCGTTTGATCAAAAAAACAAAAACCCACCTGTTTGGTAAAACATGTATCGACTGCTTCGGAGGAAAATGTCAGCCATTTGTATGTAACCTGTGTCTGAAATGATTGAAGCCATTGTGGTGAAACTAATACAGTTTCATCAGGGTGATGTATACATGTGTCCTTCAAACAGCCAAAATGTGAAGACAGAGTGCATGCATATTCTTAGCAGTAAGGAAACAACATCTCCGTGATGGAATCTAAATGAATTTGCTCTGTTCGCGCACACACACACACACACACACTCTCCCACACATGCATTCCCTCAATCTTCTTATCTAGCAAACAGAATATGACAGATTGGCAAACAGACTGTGCTGGGAACAGATTGACAGACAGACGGACACATGCAGCCCAAAT
This sequence comes from Helostoma temminkii, assembly GCA_900302695.1. Classification (NCBI taxonomy): domain Eukaryota; kingdom Metazoa; phylum Chordata; class Actinopteri; order Anabantiformes; family Helostomatidae; genus Helostoma; species Helostoma temminkii. The sequence goes on along the minus strand of OMLM01020042.1, from coordinate 35,287 downwards.
AGATAGGGCAAACACACAGACAGCGATATGCACATATTCAACAACAGAGGGAGGATTGCCGTTTGTGCACATGAACGGAGCACACGCACACTTTTGTGCAGAATATAAAATGTGACTGTTTCTGTTTTTTTATCCCCTCCTCAGAGTCAGTCTCCCTCTACTGCTGTGTAACTGCCGTCTCAATAAGAGTAAGTTACTCATTATTACATGTTTCTTTCATCTCTTTTTGTTGTTTCGCTCTTTACTTTTGCTGCTCATATCACTGCGGCACTGCAACGTACAATCAGACCTTCTGATTGTACAATTTTTTAAAATTTTTTCTCTTTTTTCTAATACAAGAAATCACAGATGTATTTTGGAGAATGCTTAAGAATGATGTAATCGTCATAAATTCCTGTGTGTAGGATTATTAATGTTGTGCTTTCTTTTTATTTCTCTTTTTGGTTTGGTTTCAGAAACTGGACCCCAGACTTTTTAAACATCTCATCAAGCCAAACTGGATTTCAGGGAGCAAGAAGACAAAAGAGAGACTCTGTTTGAACTTCTCCTATATACTTGCCCTTCTTCCACTTTCTCCCTTTCCTCCTTCACCTCCTCAAAACAAATAAAATGCCATCAGATTACCCGGAGCTTTCCCCATTTTAAAACTTTCAGTTCTGATGTGATCCCCCCCAAAGCAAAGCTGCATCCAAAAAGGATCAAAACTGCCCAGTTTAAAGCATGACAAGTACCAGCAGGGCTCTCTGTGCTCCGCCATTTTGGATCTGCCAGTCTCAGTTGCTGGCAGAGTCACTGACACCAAAGGCACTTCAGCCACACAGTGCGGCCATTGTCTGCCCCGCGGCTCCCCACTAGGCCAAACCACTTGGTCTGAACCACTGACTGCCTGGCTGGCTGACTGTACGCATCACATGCTCCAGCATCTGATAATAAACAGGAAATAATATGCAGGGCGCAAATCCACCATAGGATTGCAGATTTAGAATGTATTATGTACTTTGTCATTTTCATAACGCTGAATGGAGTACTGTAGGTGTTTGTTTTGTTTTTTCTCCTGCCTGTGTAAGAACGTATGGCAGAAGCTAGGTGTGATTGCATCTATGTAAATGAGGCAGGGGTGGTATGAGCATGCACACACACAAACAGTGCCTCATAACACATGCAGTCATTCTTATTGTTATGAGACAGTGGAGCACTGTTCACTTCACATGCTCACACACACTCACTATAGCCATTTAACTGCCTGGTACAGTGGCTAAAACAACGACAGGCAAGGTTGCATCTGAACACGTAGGCTACAGTAAGCATTGCCTTGATGATGAATGGGAACGTTGTATATTATCATATCAGACTGTAATCCTCTATGTTAATGTGTTGACGCTAGCTGTATTGTTTTCTATCAGCAGTGATTTAAAGGTTAAACGGTAATTAATCTTCTTTAAAGTGTAACTTATGTCAACAACATGAACTTCTTGGTGCCTTAAAATGATATTCGGCGTACTGATAATGAATTTAATATTATACCTTTTAATATGCCATGTTCTATATGCCAAAGGTATAAAATGGTGTCTGTGCAATGTTAATTTGTGTACAAAGAAGTATTGTTTTTATTGCCAGCTTTCCTGATTGGAAGACACTCTCCATAAAATGGAGAAATGTGGATATGTTTGATTGTCTGTGTTCTGGTTTTACTGTCTTTGTGCTTGTGGTCACACGACATGAACTACATCTGATTGTTCTGAGGACAATTTAATCAAATCTGAATTTCTAGGTTGTTTCTTAAAGTCATTTAACTTGGATGCACCAAGACATTAAATGAATTTGAGATTAGGGTTTAAGAGTGTTTGACATGCCATTCTTATGATGTTGTCCAATTACCTATTTTTAAATTGGCAGGAGTTAGTTTCATGATTGTATAATAGTCGGTTAGTTTGGCCTAGCACTGAGACTATAAATAGAGGGCAACAGTTAGCCTGGCTGAAACTAAAGACAAAATAAACTATAATCTTAAAGCTTGCTTTTGTAATCCATACAGACTCAGCCATAGGTGAAAAAAAGAACTTTTCTTAAAACACAACATTGTTATATGTCACAAAGGTTAATTTGTTGCTGAGTTGTTGTTGAGGTTTTTGATAACACACTTATTTACTTTCTTGTCGAGAATTACAGCTAGCCTGATAGCTTAGCCTAAAGACTGGAAGAAATTAGGAAAATAGTTAGCTTGGCTCTGTCCAAAGGTTAAACCACATATTAAGAAGTTACCAACATTAAAGTGTATTTTGCCTTCATTAATTAGTGCTAAAAGTGTCTGCATGCAGATACAGTTACATTTTCATCAGGCCATGCTAACTCTTCCCCCCTGCTTGCACCCTTTGCGTTGTAGCAAACTAGCTCATGAGAATGATGTCAGTCTTCTTATCCAACTCTCAGTCATAAAGTGAATAAGCATATTTTCCAAATTGTGGAACCATTCCTTTTATATATCGTGTCTCAAAACCAGTGGAACAAGCGATAAAAATAGCTTCCACGTCTGTATAACAGCAACTTAACCTCTAGTACTTGTTGCTGAGTTTGAGTCAAACTCTCAGAACTTAAAATTCTGTCACTTTAATGCTGCATAGCAAGGAAACATGAATAAAAACATGCACAGGATATCTACAACTAGTCATTTATGCTATAATGGAGCAACAGAAAAGTTCCCATATTTCATACAAGGATGTAGTTCATATTTTATGGCAACAAGCATCCAGTCGGTAAAACCAATCATCATCCACTCACCAGTTTGATTGGATAGCATGTGTATCAAACAGTATCATGCTTAAGGTACAATATGAAACCATCAGGTAGCGAAAGCCGGCAGCAGCGGGAGGTCAGGCTCGTGTCTCCAGACAGCAGCAGCAGTTTGTCGCTGTTATCAGATTTAGCACGTTTCATATCTGCATCCAAATTCAGAAATTGCAAATGGCTATCGAGCCGCTTCTGAATCAATATGTAATTTGTTGGCTTGGAGAAGCCCTGTACACTTCATAGCCTTTAGCTGTTTGGTACATTGCGTTATATTGGAAGCAATGTAATGAACACCATCTTTCATTCTTACTGCATTATGGATTGTGATATGCAGAATTCCTCACTTTGGTGTGCCATTGCAAGGCAGTGTTATGTATATAAACCGTTCTCTCGCTCCATTTTTTTCTGCGACACATTCTGCCTGATGTTTACATTTTTTGAAAGGAATGTTGGAAATGCATGTTATGCTTATTTGATAATTGTATTTTGACCGTTTTCACTTTTCTGTGTTGAATTAAAACTGGATGGAAGTTCCAGACCTCTCAGAGGGGATTTAATAGTGGGGGGGTTGAAGGTTGAGCTTGAACCTTGTTGTAGGTCTAACCTCAAAATGAGGCCTGTAACCTTGTAACCTCAAACTTGCTGTAATGAGTGGGGTCTCTTCTCTGAAAGCCAGCTGTGCTGCTGCTTCCACTAGGCCTCACAAAAACCAGAATGATTAGATAACTACAGAGCAGCGCCATATCACATAGTTGCAGGGATCAAATTCTCTAAAGGAGGGGAGGGCAGTTTGAGAGCATGAGTGTGTGTGTCCATCTGTGCATGTGAGGGACATAGAGAGAGGAATGAGAGATAAAGGGTGGGCAAAGAGAAGGGGGAGCAACAGGAAGGGGCAAAACTGAGGCAGAGAGAAAGGGAGCGACAGAGGAGAAGGACAGGAGACAGTAGGTGGGAATGATGGGAAATGAGCGAGGGCGAAGGGGCAGACAGACAGAGAGGCACAGTCAAGGGGAGAGCAGGAGCACGAGGGGGAGAGGAGGCAGGAAAAAAAAAAGAGGGGGCTTATAGAAAGAGGGAGACACAAAGTAGAGTTAGAACTTTTTTTTCTGGAGAGAACTAAGAGAGGGCCGAGAGAGCTGCAGAATGGATGAAGGAGAGAGAGCGAGCGGGGTAAAAGGGGGGATGTTGACAAAGCAGCGAGACTGTGGCGAACAAAGAGAACGTGAAGAGAATGAGTCGGGGGAAACATCAAAGGGATTTTTCAGGCCTGGTTACCGGGACAACAGACATTTGCATGCGATTAGCTTTTTACATCATATTAAGAAGGGTTAGGGTGAGGGAGGGAGGAGGGGAGAGGGTGATGGAGGGAGGCAGGCAGGGAACTAGAGATCATACACACACTAACACACACTGTATGAGATAGTGTGAGGCACAAAAAAAAGAATGAAAAAGAGGAACGTTGGTCATCTCACGCGGATAAACTGACTTATAAGCATCCAGCCAAGCGTTTCTTTTGTAAATGAGAGTACATGTAGAGGGGAGATATAGCAATATGCCAGCGCAGACATTTTGGCAGAGGAAGGTCAGGGAAGGTAGTGTGTACTTTACATTTTATTTCCTTTTTTTATGCTTTGACTACAACTTTGACACCAAAAACCGAAAGCACAAAGTAAGAATCCGTCACCGAAACACATCCGTTTAACGACATCAACACTGATTTCAGGTTAACAAGATAATTTGTGCGTAACAGCATTGTATCAGATTCATCAATAACATTTTTCTTTCTCACTTAATTTCAACAAGAATGTGCTTTTTAGCAGCAGAACGTACACTGTAACCAAGGTAGTGTATGAATCGACATGAAGACAACATTTATTTCGATCAAATGCATTTATACTGAATACGAAAAGGTATCACTGCTGTTCTGTTTTTTCACTTAAACTGAAACATGATGAGTTTCAGGGTTGTTTTTCTTAGATCGCTCAGAGGACATTGTGGAGATTCAAGGTGTTCTCGGGACAGCGATAAATATATTATAAATATATTATATTTCTTTAAAATAACATAAAACTGTAGCAAAAAATTTATTATCAACAGTATATCTTAAAAAAAAATCAACACATGCATGCTTGTGAAAATACATAGTGACATACACTGCCCGGGCACAGGTATGTGTAAATATAAACACATAGGTATCATCATATATTTGTCCTCCAGCACAGAGTCACATAAACACCCTGTTGTTTGCACACATGCAGTGCATACATCACTTTGTCAAAAAGACGCACCTCACACAATCTTCCCTGCAATCATAAAAGCTATTAAACATGTTTCTATGGGCACACACCCTCCGGCATTGTACACATGTAATATTATCCTGCCATATCTCTCCTCCACCTCCCTCCTTCCTCGCTCCTGTCTCTCCATCAATCCACGTCCCCTACCCATCCCCTCCCTCTTTCCTCTTCATCTCCATCACCATCCTTTTTTCTCTCTCCCTTTCTATCAATCCATCTTCCTCCCTCCCTCTTAATCCCCACCTCTCCCTCTTTATATCTCTCCTCCCCCTTTTTTCTTTCATTTCTCCATTTTTTATTTCTCTCTGGCCTGCCCTGCTCTCTCTGTCTTTCTGTGAGTGTGTGTGAGTGTGTGTGAGTGTGTGTGTGTGTGTGTGTGTGTGTGTGATGCTTCACTGCCCTCAGTATTGTGGCTGCATTGTGCCAGTAGGCGTCGCCGCGACAGCCGTTGTCACGGCAGCATTGTGATGGGGGGGTGAGAGGTGATGGTGTGTGTGTGTGTGTATGTGGGGTGGGGTGGGAGTGTATTACAGTATCAATACCCTGACACTGCGACAAAAAGGACAGCAGCCGTAGCCACATATCACTCCACCTCTGCACTCCTCCTTCTCCTCCATCGTCTCCTCCCTCCCTCCTTCCCCGTGACCCCCCCATCTCCACCTCCTCCTCCCTCCGAATCAATTCCTCCTCCCTCATCTCAATTGATTTCCCACCATATCTCACTGAATATGTACATATTGATCCCCCCTCCTCCTCACCTCATCCCTCTCTCTTTTCTTTCTCCCCTTTTCTTGTTTTTACTCAGACATCTATCAGATTTCATCCCGTCCATCTACGCCCCCTCCCCTCCACCCTCGCCCCGTATCTCACTCCATCTCTCTCTCTTTCACACACACACACTTTCCCTCATCTTTCATTTCATTTCCCCCTTTCTTTCCCTCCTTCTGTGCCATCTCTTCTGCCCCTCTCACTCCTCTCTCCATCACACCACCCTCTCTGTCTCCCTCCCTCATGGCTGTTTTTTTTTGTTGTTGTTTTTTTGTGTTTTGTGTATGTATGTGTGTTGTGTGTGTGCGTGCGTGCGTGTGTGTGTGTGTGTGTCTCACTCACTCTCTGCATATTAATTGGTGCATTTCTGCTGCAGCAGAGAAAACAATCAAAGCGTCAGGGGCGGGTGATGATGCCATTGTGGCAGTCGCAAACACGGTACACATATGTACCGTGAGCATATACACAAACACAAAAAGTGCAGTCGCAGACGCACATAAGCAGGGGATACATACATATACGCACATGAATACACACATAAGCTGCTGACATGCAAAATGTGCGCACACACACACTCATATGCACACATTGATTTACTATGTACACACACTGAGACAAGCATGCACTGCACATATGCCACAGACTTAGTCAGTCACTCTCAGATACACAATAGCAGGCTTACAATGGCTGATCCAGGAGATATGTTCTGCGTCAGCAAAGACATTTGAATTTCCCAGCCAACATTTACCTTCACAAACTGTGTGCGCACATCAAATTTAAATGTTAAAACCAAGGCCTTTCACAGAAAAACTCTCGGTCTTACAATTAACTGATATTTCTTCTATATCAGGAAGGAAGTAAATGCACATCTATTGATGTTAAAGCTAAATACTGTCCATGAGTAATCAAAGAGAAGATTCAACCAAAGCATTTAAAAGTGAGAAAATTAGATAAACAAAATGTAAAGCTGAATATTTCTGCAGTCATTAGCTAACATGCTATTCAGCTGGCTTTTTGTTATAATGATATGCTCTGTATTTCCCTCTGTACCTCTTTTTTTCCATAAAGGCTGAGAGGTGGTAGAAGAGGCGCGTGGGCTTTTCCACTCCACATGCATCCTGGCCTACGTACTGTAGCTTTGACTCTCTGTTTTGCGTTGTTGTCGTTTGCCCTCATCCTGTGCACTCACTCATGTAAGCCACTTGCACAGAAAATGAAATGCAAGAACAATTGGTAGGAAAAACAAAGCTTTGAGCTGAGCACTTCAAACTTTTAAATGCTGGCGCTGATGGAGAAGATAAGGCCAATGGTGAAGGTCTAATGAAAATATTTGAAAGAAAAAACTTAATGCAATAACTTTTATTACCAAGGATAATGAGATACTACGTCCAGGAAAAGTCAACGTAGTTATAAGCTTTCTACATTAAGACGGTGGATGTGCGACTCAGATAGTATGTAAGGACTCATGTAAAGATGCTCCTGACACCTGCGCTCAAAGCAGATATTCACCCTCTCTCATAGGTGAAAAGTATCTTTTACTAAATGTTCCTTGTACAGCACTTTGAAGTCAGTCAGTCAAATGTGCATGTGTGAGAATTATGACAATTTTGAGCATTTGGGGAAATTTTATAACCCTAATTTTTGCAATTCTGCCTGGACCATTGGCACAAGTCGGACCTGTCAGTGGTTCTCAGCTGATTCAGCATGTTGAATTGGCACCTGGTCCGCGAGAGAGACTACTCTGATTGGCTGTCAAACCCAGCTAGCGCATGACAAGAGAAGCTGAGGTTTTCTCCTCCACCTCTTCTTCCACCAACAGAAGATCAACGCCTGTCAGCTCTAGAGTGTTTTCTAACTTCTTACCAGACATTTTCTCACTTAGAAGTTAAACCATCTCACGTGAGCATGAGTAGTGTTAACACGGTAAGCATACACTGCTTCGTTTATGGTTCATATACTCTCAGTTCTAGGTTTTTTGTGTCCCCTTTTTGAATGACAAATATAAACTACTGCCACCTGCACATGGGCGCGTAAAATATGTGCTGCTTGGCTGTGGTCTTTGTGGCTTGGTGCAAAGGTGATGGTAGTTATTTGTTTTTAGCTTAGTGAGTCTCAAATGACAACCAACATGAAAAGAGTCACTCATGGTCATGAACCAAATGAAAATCATCATCTGACTCCACATTTTTTCCACCCTCTTCTAACTCAGTGTTCTGCTTTTAAAGAGCCCTGCAGACAGTTGTGGATTGTTTTCACGTTAAACTGCTGATGGGGAAAAGTTTTCAGTGCTGTTTAAGATGTGTGGGCACAAGCCTCATTCAGTGACATCAAAGTCTGGAAGTCAATGGTGATCCAGCTTCTAACTTAGTGTGATGCAGAAACTTGAAACCTTCAGCGTTGTCAGAAACATTAGTCTGAATGGACAATGCTCTGTGTCTGGGTGTATAAGGCTTTTCTTTGCAAAGCAACTGGAGGTCAGAGGTTTGTGTCTTCAGGCTTGTTTTGAGCGATTCGTCAACAAGACAATGTTTAATGTTTAAAATTAGATATTTTAGTTTATATTTTGTTAGGAAGCGTGACAAACTGCCTCCCAGTTTATACTAATTTTATTGATGCTGGTACATACGGAGGTTGGACGTGCACCCACCATGTTTATTAAATTTAAATTGTAGGTGCAACCATGTATAAAAATCAGTGTATGCATACTCAAACTGACTACTTTTATATTTGCTTTAGTTCATTTACTATAAACACTTTTGCATGGGTTACATACTTTCAACGAATTCCATATCTGACTTTTTCCAAATTGAACTTTTACCGTTCTTTTACCACTTTTGCTAATTTTATTGGGGCCCCCTTCGAAACCTACTGATAGACCCCTATGGGTCAGCAGACCTCATGTTGGGAACCCCAAATCCAAATATGTGCACTTTGTATCTTCCCATCCTCAGTGTGGCCATGTGCTTCCGGGGTGGCTCAGCACTACATTTAGCCTGCACCTTGCCCCCTGCCACGACTTCTAACACACTTGGGGTGAAACTTCTTCTTTCTGCCTTAAAAATGTCTCCTCGCTGTCAGCCACCCTCCACCCCAGATGCCATATTTAGGATCCAAATGTGAAGAGATGACAGCGTTGTAAAATGGTGCCTGTGCTGAGATTATAATTAACATTTCCAACCTACATCACTCTCCCTCCCACTTCTCCTCTGCTTCTCTCTATTCACTCACTCCTGTACAATAAATGGGAAAAATGCAAGAAGAAAGGAAAGAAGGGGAGAAGGAGGAGGAGAGAGTGAGAGAGAGAAAGAGAGAGAGAGAGAGAGAGAGAGAGAGGGAGAAAAGAGGTTGACCAAACGGAGGGAGGAGGGAGGGGGAAACGGCGTATGCTTGTATACAACCCTGATTTCCATTTTTTTCCCAACTCGTAATGTATTTAATTCAAGTGAAACGTAATCATGACGTGTCGTGTCATTAATCTCCTCGCCGCCTCTCCCGTAAGTACACTGAGTCTTTACTTTCAACATATATCCTATATCTTCATTTATCTAGTTAAATTTTATCTACCACTCTGTTTACATATGCACTTTTATGCATGGCGGCATTAAACACTGGGTATGAAACAATCCCAAAATTGTTAAATATATTGCGACTGTTGTTGCCTTTTTTCCACGAGCAACACTCGGGATAATGGCCAATATAGTTGTTGTTGTTGTTGTGTTTTATTTCTCAGGCCACTCCGCTTTTTATTTGCAGTTTGGATCAGTGTGTGTGTGTGTGTGTGCGCGCTTGCATGCGAGTGACTGGCATGAAGCATGTATGTAAGTATGTATGTAACCGCGCGCTCCGGACCACTTTACGTGTGTGTCACGTATGTAAAGCCGGTGTATGTGCGCCAGTGGCCGACATGCATGCAGGCTCCGAGCCCTCTCGTAGACGTGACATGACAAAAAAAAAAAAAAAAA
>OMLM01020042.1:6235-25453 GCA_900302695.1 Helostoma temminkii | reverse complement strand
AAGCGGTGAAATGCATCGTTTTCCTAAAAAATATTCCGAAAATCTTCTGTGTAGCGTTTAAACAAGTCGATGCCCGGAGTCAACTCGAAATTAAACGCGACTTTAAAATGGTTGCAAGTGCACGAAAAGTCTGTCGGAGCGGGTAAAGGTGTATTTTTTTTTTAAATCATTTCGCGTAACTTTAACTAAGTTGTGTTTGCTAGTATCCACGCATTTAAAGCAGTTTTGAAACGAGGCAACGCTGTGACCTCGTCCTCTTTATGCCTCTTTAACCTCAGAGAAAACGGCGTCTGACCAACAAAAAGTAGCTTTTACTAAAACATGCACAAGTTCTCGGTGCGTAACGGAGGATTTTGATAAGCTGCAGACATATTGTTCAGGCGTAAAAGTGGATTGTTGCATGTTAGCAAGTTGATTTAAAAAGGGTAATTTGTAGGTAGATGCCATTAGCTTGACTAATTCTTTTGTTGGGCACAGATTAGGCATTGTGTACTGCTCTGTTTTCGAGATAAGCACCGTCACTTTTCTGTGGGATGTGCGCTAAAACGCAGCCACAGACAGTAATAGTGCTTTCTAAACGTTTTACTTTGCCCACATTTTACGACAGTGTTTACTACAACCCGTTTAGTTATCCTAACATCACCTTCACTGTGTACAAGCTCAGAAAGTAGCAAGTGTGGCATGCAACGCTGTAGCTGTGTGTGTGTGCGCGAAACGCGTGTTGCCAAATCGTTTTCTGTAAAGGCAACTTAGCGGTTTTCATCCTCGCTTTAAAAATGTATGTTTTTGGACGTGATGTCGCTATTTGTGACTGATGTCGGTTTGGGAGATTGGCAGAGGACTCTAGATGAAATCCATGATGGCACTTTTTCCTGCCGTCCTCTCCCTGCTCGCTCACTCGTCTTTTCCCCTCCCTTAATCTTTTGTATAGAAAATTTAAGAACAAAATGGAGCAGGGGAGAGAGCGATAGATAGGCTGACATGACACACAAACGCCACCCCCGACTTCTCCAAACTACATCCCACTGTTTATGATTTTTAATCGCGTTTTTGGAAGCGGGATTGTGTGCGGACACCATCTGCGGGCAAGGTTAATCGCGTTTTAGTGGGAGTGTTTATTAGTGCATTGTTTGTTGATGGTTATTTATTTCATTAATGTGCCTCTAATTGAGATGGCCGCGAGAGAGAAGAGGGGAAAGAGCGACTGAAAATGGTTGCACGTTATTGACGCACATCACAGGGGCGAAGAGGAAATTCCTCTTGAGATAAGGCGCAGACGTGTCATCTGGGTTGACCAAAGACACTCCCGTCGCCTTTTCTATATCCAATGGAAAATGTTTAGGGATCCTGAAATGCCCTATTTTTATATCCACCCAAAATGTCACACTTCTGAGAGCATGTGCATAGTGGAAGTAGGTTGACATCGCTGGCTTGTCCTATAATCAGGAATGTTATGGAGCGTCCTTAAACTTCATCTTTTTTTTATTTAGCATTTTTAAATGTCTTATTTTTGAAGGATGGAGACAAAGTACACAGTATCTTAAAAATGTGCATGTGAAATTAAAACAAAACTGGTCTAAAACAGCAATAAAAAGTAAGGAAATAAAAACATTTTGGTTAAAATTTGTGTTTTTCTTTTGCTTGTTGCTCACTGTAGTGACTTTCTGAAAACCACTGATGTTCATAAAGAGACAAGTATCCATTCATAATTTTTAAAAAGGAAGAAGGAAGAAAAGAAAGTTACCTCTTCCACCAACAGTTTAGTTTGATACAACGTGATGACTTCATATTGCAAATGCTCATCAGAAACCTACTGTACTAATGAATATGAAGCAGTGGCCCAGTGTTAAAAAGGGTCCAACGGTTTGGCTTCATTCAGACCTCTCTCTGCTTGTTGTGTTCAAGTAGTATCCTCCTCCTCCTCCTCTGCCACCATCAACGCCGCCTCCTCCCCATCTTTGAACATACTGTACTGTACTTGAGGGGGCACATACACCCCATCCAGGTGGCTCTTAGGGAAGAAATTGCATGTGAGAGAGAAAAAGAACGAGAGAGTAAAAGGAAGAGGAGTGTAGCACCAATCAAGGCTTCTGATTGATATAATTGGGTCATTAGTGCGCTGTGGGAGAGGCACCTGCTTGCCCTCAGTTAGGGAGAATCTACTGCATTGTGACATTTTGAGACTGTTGAGAGTTCTGCTGGCTGCTCGGGATTAGTGTGTATTTAGAGCACTGGGGTCTTACTTAAATAGTACAACGCTTGTATTGAGTTTTCAGACTGGTTTCAAACTGATTGTTAAATTGTAAGTGGACAGGTAGATACAAAACTCAACTTGCTCTTCTGTGCATGTTTGACAACTAATATGGGATCATTATTTTGGGAAGCAGATCACAGCCCCAGTAAGGCCTACTGTGATTTACAACACATCTTCCCCCTTATCTGACTCTTACGGCTCATAAAGCAAATACTTTAGACGTCTTCTTCCTGACTAAGATTTATTGCTCGCTTTGTATCTCACTCATAAGTTACTGAATGTAAGTGTAAATGTAAGAGACAGCAGCAGTGGTTTGATATTCAAGAGATGTTGAGGAGAGAAGCTAAGCCAAAGGTAAAAGTAATTTAGAACAGTTCAAGATGTTAGTATATTTAAAAAGTGCTTGTCGGGTGGTTGAAACATCTTTTCACGTCGGAACATTTCTTTATGAAATTGACAATCTGAAAATCCATGGTCACTTTACGCAGCAATAAACCAGACCTACGGTATGAAGGTGAAGAAGGTAGTGACTTTTCTCAATCTTTCTCTTTTCATCCTTCACACAAATCTATTATGGCCTTTGAGGAATGTCGATGTGCCATTATCCGCACATTAAAACCATTCTTGTGTGTCGCCCTCACCCCACCGTTTAGACTACTTATCAACACTTTTGCCTTCTAACATGATCATTCAATGCAAAGTAGTTTTTCTGGAGTATACTCTCATCTTTAGGCTCAAATTCCTAAAGGCTGTTCTGTGTGCTCACATGTTTGATATATGTGATATGCATATTGCACAAGGGGGTCACAGTGTAGGGTCAGCATCTCTGGGGCTTGTTTGTAGTTGGCGTCTTGCTCAAGGACATTTCAGAGAACTGTTTATTGCTGAGGAAAAGGTTTGAAAATTTGTATCCAGTCTGCATCGGTATATTTATTATTTGACTGACAGCTTTTAGTATAAAATTTGAATTTTGATTAGAAAAGAAAACAGTGTTTGTTTCATCTTTGAGATCCATGATTGCTCCATTCCTTTGCTTTTCCCCTCTCAGCCTCTGCAGGTGATGTTCAGTGTACACAGTTAAGCCTTTTAGGAAGAACACATCCAGTGATTTGCTTATGACATTTGCATGCTCCAAAGAAATTCTTCTTTTTACAGCTTCAGTCTTGTAATCCTGAATCAGACAAGTCAGTCAGCGCTTCCACTCACTGGTGCAGACGCTGCACGGCCTACACGACTTGGAGCGAGAGCCTCGTTTCTCTGCCGAGATGCTGTGATGTTTCCAGCGTTCAGATTCACTCACTCAGATCTGGCACCGTCGTTTCGTTCCTAGTTCAGTGCTCCGCAACTGCAGGGAAGTGTCTGCTCGTGTTCTCTGCTGGAGGAGGAATTCATTCAGAAAGAGCAGGAGCAACAGCTTGAGAAGAGATGGAGAATAGAGGGAGAGGTGCGTGTAGAGGAGGAGACATGAAGTGGCAAGGTTACACAGGAAGGAAACAATCAGTGAGGGAAGGTTTCTCTTCCACTTTTTGATAAATTATGCTGGCCGGCTCCTCAGCTCTAGCAAAAGATGAAAGTGCTCAGGACAGATTGATAGTCTAGGTAGAAGTGCATCATTTTCTCTCAACTTTTTCAGTCGGACTCACAAAATGCCCATGAAAAAGGTCAGCCACATTTTAATCGATTGCCATTTGATGAGCACTTTTCCCCAACAACACCGTGCACGCCTGTAGCTTTGCTTCTAGACAGAGGTTGTGCAATGTTATTTTCAGTTTCAGACCAAAATGATATACAAAAGTTTTTCTGTCTGTGTAAGTCACATTTTCACAGTGTTGGAGACGTTACCCCTTTATCACTGCTGGAGCTGAAGATGAAGGGAGAGGGAGAGCGTGAGCCAGACAAAGTTGGAGTGAAGCAGAGGGTTCAGGGAAAGGTGAAGTAAAGGAAATGAATACCGTCTGTGGGGAAGTTTGCCACGTGACCATGTGATAAAAACCACAAGTCCAAATTATACTGTACCGCACAGAGAGCGTACTCCCCCTCTGCTGCACTCTCGATTGCTCATCCTCTCTCTCATAGGCATTTTTTGTGGTCAGTCTCCCATGTGTCTCCCACACATTCCCAAAGGACACCTCACCTCTCACACACTTAATCACATGAGAATTCATTAATACGGTGGGAAGAGAGACACAATTGTAAGGATGCACAGGTACAAAGATGCACACAGCCTCCGGATATGCACTTTACTTTACCCCAAGGCTCAGGCCTGAGACCTTGGTGATGCCTATTTTTAGGTGCATGGGGGAGGATGTGCACACAAGCACAGGCAAAAATAACACAAAAGTAGTTGCTGTGTACCTTTTTTCACTCTTTAGTGTTCATACAGGGCAGCGGTTCCCTAACTGAGGTCCGAGCTACTGAAGGAGTCACAGAACAAATTGGAGGGGTCATTCTTTCCTGTGAAATACTACAGGCCTCCTTAAACCATATAAGCTGCTAGAATTACTCAATCTAAGAAGAGCAAATCCCACAGTTAAGAGCTTGTAGATGTACTATAATTATGCAAACAAGGGTAAGAGTCACAAAAGGCCTGCCTGTAACACATATTCACGCTCATGTGATTGATGTAAAGCTGAGCAGCCCATGCACCGTTAAAACAGTAAGTGAAAGGTGCTCAACCCTGATATTTACAATCACAATGTGTAGTGTTCCAACATGCCTGCGCAAACTACCTCCACAATAGAACTGTACCTTTCAGTCTCTATTTATACACAGACTTCTATACCGCCCTTAAAAATAAACTTGTTTGAACACATTGAGCTCATACTCCCCTGGCAGCTGATGTGATGGATGACTCAGGAAACCTCCCGTTTTCTGTGCTCTCACCTTGTGACACAAGTGTGGGAGTAGTCATCAGTATTTAAAAATTGCAGATTCTTTTATTTTGGGATAAGAACACAAAGTTGGCGTATTAAACTCATCAGACTCATTTCTACATGTAAGTCAGTACTGGAAATCAGTTATCAGAGCGGCCACGAGGTTATAATGCAATTACTGTAATGACAACATCACGGCAGCGCTTAACAGAACAATGTATTTTAGGATGTCATTACACACTGCACAGACACTGAAAAGCTGAGGTTCACGGAAGAGCGGTGCAGGAAAATACTTTTTTTCTTCCCCATATTTTGAATCCGGTATCAACATGTATCTCATGTCAAGACTGAGTGATTTAGTTAGATCGCATTTACACATAGCATTAAAACTGCATTTCTGTTATGTACTTAAGATTTGATTTCTCTTCCCCGGCACATCTATCATCATCTGTTTGTGCACAGTTTCTGAGTACAATTTACAGATTGAGAATGAAATGCATTTGTTGATAATGTGGACAAATGGGTCCCCAGCCGTGTCCGGAGGTGTTTTAGTTGACTGGTTCCTCAATGTGTTTCGTGTTTCATTTACACCTGGGTTTTTTGTGCTTCTTCTCCACCTGTTTTCTGCCTCTCTGTCTCTCCAAACCCCTTCCCTGCGTCCTTTGCTGCACCTTATCTCCCTCTCACCATCTATCCAAATTTTCTTTATTGGCATGACAGGGCCAATGGTTGGCGACAGCCACCGTCACGGTGGAACAATGCATTGTGATGGTGATATTCATATGATAATTCCATCGGACTTAACACTGCTACAGATACGTTTAGATAGACACTCTTTTTCTTTCTTCTTCTTTTCTGTATCTCTCTGTCTGTCTGGATGTATATTTTTCTGTGTTGACTTTTTAAATGATTTTTAAATCTGTCGGTGTGTCTCTTGATGTTAAGCCCCAGTCTGCCACACCACTTCTCTGATTTCTCCCCTATTCTCTCTTCCACCATGTCCGTCTCTTTACCATTTCTATTTTTCTCCCCCCTCGTTTCCCCTCAACACCACGTTGGCAATCACATTAAATCATTTTCATTCACACGGCTTCTGACAATGTTTTTTTTTACGCTCCCCAGTTTGTAAATGCGCTGTATGTTTCTCTCTGTCTCTTTCTTTCTTTCTTTCTCTCTGTCTGCCTCCCTTCTCATTTTTGCTCTTCGCCATGTTGGCAGGGCCCAATCTACCAGCTGATATCAGCATTCCCTGGCACTCTGCCAACTGGCAACACTGCAGGAGAGAAAGAAAGAGAGAGGGAGAGAATGAAAGAAAATTAGTGAATAATAGACGGAGGGAGGGAGTGAGAGCATGAGAGGGGGATGGGAGGAGTATGAATCAGGGAGAGAAAGAAAGACAGAAGGGGAAGGAAGACAGGGAGAGAAAGAACAATGATGGTGGATTAAGAAAGGACTATGTGAGCGTGTGTATGTCTGTGGTTGTGTGTGAGTGTGTGTGTTTATGTGATTGATATGGTGTGATATCCATGTGAGTCATAGCTGAGCTAAAATGTCAACTGGCTACATGAGAATCTCTTTGTCATCCAGACTCAGTGACACACACACACACACACACACACACACAAATCCAACAGATCATAAACACATATGTGACCATACTGCTGTGTGAACACAAATATGGGTGACACACCTGCGAACACAGATGTTCCATTGTTTTTGCCACAGTGATTGATGACCTTTTGTTTGTGTTGTGGGTGCCTCTGCTGCTTCTCAACTCCCCAAAATGATGGACAAAACGCAGTCGATGTGCATAAATCCAGTCTAACTGATGCAAACTGCTGTGCACTCAAAATATTCGGGTGTGGGCACGCGCATGCCAAAACGCCTGTGTGTTCAATATGCAGTATATCACACCTTATATTTTAGCTGACTCTGTTATCTGGGGTGACGGTTGCAGTACAGTAAACACAACAAAAGAATAAGCTTACACTGGGACATCACTTAAACAAATAACCATGACTAAGCAGTGTAGGGGTCAAACCCACCTCACCCAGACAGTAGATTTAAGAAATATTGCTGTGCATAAGGGCTTACATCCTGAACATGGACGTGTGAGTGTGTGTATATGTGTGTACAGTCCTGATTTAAGCAAAAAGCTGCTACTGTGTACAGGAAGGGTGTGTGGGGAAGTCAAAACATTACGCGCCCATCCTGTTTGGGACAGTTCATGTCCTGTGGTGGTGCCCTTAAACTCCTAAACACACGCTGACACACATGCAGATACACGCTGTTGCACATCCAAACGGCGCCTAATCATCCCATATGTGCTAACAGTATGCTGGAGTGCAGTGTGAGCACATGCAACAGACGTAACAGGTGCACACCTGTTACACACTGAAGCGCAGGCATACACCTACGTAAACGGAGGAGTAATTGAAGATCAAATGAAGATTTTTCTTTGTACTTAACATTTACGTGCATTAAAACACAGAAAAAACAGTGATATAATGATATAATGTGCATTTGATTCTCTGCTGGTTGCATTTATGGTGGAATGTACGCAGGGAGAGTGTGCACAAATTGGTTTTAATCCTGTTTGACAAAAATCTGCTACGTGCAGTTTATTGCTCAGTATTTCAAAAGCATATACGCCTACACTGACACTGATATTACTAATTTACCTAAAGCCTTTCGTTAGATAACGGTTTCAATTAGTTTTTAAAGTGGCAACAACTTACAGTAATTGTGGAATTATTGTTAGATTTGTGATTGCAAATAACTTATTCAAGTCAAGTTGCTCATTTTTCATCATGTTGTATTTTTGTTTGTTTTTGTCCCCAGAAAATTAAAGGAGGAGGCTGCCACAGAAGTGTGTCCCCCATCAGCCACGACACTAAAGAATGGCATAACATTACACACACTGCTGGTAATTATGCTACTGTTGTGATACACACTCACACATATACGGTTCACATGAACGCGTTAGACAGACTTACAGACTTTTGTCTATTTGTAGATATTTCCAGATCCAGTCAAGGTCATGTTACAGCTGAAGATACAGTAATTATGCACAACATGTAAATTTAACCTTTCCTCTAGGTTTTAAACTCCTCTTAAATACAGTCCAGCTCACCATCTGTCTTTTTTTTTCTCTGTTTTGTACTGATAGAGGATGGATTCTCCACCAGAGTGTGTGTTGTCTCTTTCTCATGAGCAGCCCCAGTCTCCCCCAACGCTGCCATCCCTGGACCACAGCCCCCAGGCCTCCTCTCCTCACACCCAGCTGTCTCTACCTGACAGCCCTGTTATCCTGCCCATTCACAGCCCTGAACCTTCCCCTCAGAGCTCAGACACTACGCCTTATTTCCCCCTCTCTCCCTTCCCTCTCCATGAGGTCAATAACAACAGTCATCAAGATGGTGATGAAGATGATGATGAGGAAGTGCTTGATGGAGTTCCCTCGTCTCCAACCCCGGCAGTGGCCTTGTTCCCAGGAGGAGGAGGGCAAGAACCTGGATGTAGCCCTTGTTTGGACACCTCTCCACCAGCCACGCCATCAGCACCGCTCCTTGGATTTGGAGCTCTGGAGCTGGCCCTCTCTTCGGGGCAGAGTGGAAACTGCAATGACGAGTTAGATCTGCAATTGTTTCAGAAAGATACTGTTACCAGAGCAACACCTGGAATGGGAGGGAGCTCATCGGGGCCTGCACTCAGGTTTCCCTGTCATGTGTGTGGAAAGAGATTCCGCTTCCAAAGTATTTTGTCTCTTCATGCCCGAGCTCACAGTCTGGACCGAGACCGGAGAGCTACAGCTCTCTACCGGACTGGACTATCCTCTGCACCCCTAAAGCAGCACCTCAAGGTTCAACAGAATCACAAAGACATAATCCAGAATTATAGAAGTCACACAAACCAGCATTTGCTTCCAGGGACCCTCATTCAGCATCTTACTGAAGAAGAGGATGCTGATGGTGAGGTTAAAAGTCTAGACGATGGTGCACAGACAGACCAGAACCCAAACTTTTTACTGGATGACAGCACAGCATTGACACCCCCACTTACCGAGGACCCTGGTTCTGTGACCTCTCCCTACTCTTCTACCGCTGGGGAATGTGTTTCTACTTCTATAGCACCTACATTTCGCTGCCATGCCTGCAAAGGAAAATTCCGCACAGCTTCAGAGTTGGCGCGCCATGTCCGCATTCTCCACAACCCGTATAAATGCACTCTTTGTCCTTTTTCTGCCAGCCAAGAAGAAAGCCTGGCATCCCACTTGCAGGAATGCCACCCATCCCCTGAGGTACCTGCTCTTCCACCAACCTTCAGTTCTAGGCCCATCATTGCAACCCCTGACACTCCAGTGCCCACCCCAACTCATACTCCAGCCCCAGTTCCAAGTAGCCCACAAATGACATCAGCTGCTGCATCCTCCTCACTGCCTGCATTTCGCTGTGATACTTGTGGACAGCGGTTTACTCAGTCTTGGTTCCTGAAGGGACACATGCGAAAGCACAAAGATTCCTTGGACCATAAGTGCCAGGTATGCGGCCGTGGCTTCAAGGAGCCTTGGTTTCTCAAAAACCACATGAAAGTACATCTTAACAAGCTTGGGCTGAAGGCTGGTTTAGGGACCCTTGGGGGACTGAGTGGTGCTGAGCAGCAGGCCAGAGGCTCTGCAAGTCATCAGTCTCTCAACTCCCTGTACTCCAATCTCATTCTGGCCCAGCGAGGAGGGGGCAGAGGGGGACAAGGAAGATCACAAAGGGACAGTGGAGGCAGAATGGGCATGAACTCCAGCAAGTCAGCCATCCTAGGCTACCTGGGGTTACCCAGTGATGGCAGTGGGGCTAGCTGTATGGAGAGGCTTCAAGCAGTAGCTCAGGTGGCAGATATGGGAAATGGTGGTGGTGGCAGCATTGGTGGCACTGGAGGAGGGGACTCAGGAAGAGGAGGGGGAACAGCTAGGGGCACAGGTGAATCTACAGCATCAGTATCTGAAGGAGGGGACCAAGCAACATGGTGGCAGCTGGTGGCTCGCAGTCTGGCAGTTGCTCAGCAGCAGCAGCAGCAGCAGCCGAGGCCCCACCAGCGAGGTCAGCATCAAGGCCAGCGAGGCCCAGGTCGGAGCTCTGTGATCACTGAGGCAGAGCAAGTCAGAGCCTGTCTTGGAGGCCTGGATCCGAGAGAGGAGTCTGGTGGAACAGGAGGGCCATGGGAATGCCCAGACTGTGGGAAGCTGTTCCGCAGTCTGCAGCAGGTGGTGGTTCATGCTCGCGTTCACACTCAGAGGCCCCAGAAAGGAGGTGGTGGTGAAGAAGATGGGAGTAGTAGTGGTAGAGGAGTTGGGCTAGGAAGAAAAGGCAGCGATGACATGAGACAGGAATCTTTGCTACATAGTGGTGGAGCCCAACAAACAGGAGATGTGAGACAGGAATCAAAACTCCACAGTGGTGGATCACAACAATCAGGAGCAGCTACAGGGTTTCACTCTGTCATCTCAAATTTCAAAGGTACAACTGCATACACTTTTTTTTCTATTTGATCTTTTGGGTTGTGTTTATTTGCTCATATATAATAACGTTATCATCACAAGCGCATACTGAACTATTTTCCCAAAGCTTTTCTGCAAACAGAAGCTCTCATGGGGCCATTCATACCAGCTATTTTCTTAACATTTATTCCACCTTTCCTCCACCTGCAGGAGAAAACGTCTTGACAGTCTCCTCCATACCTTCAGTTCCCACCAGGGAGCGAGTGCGTGGTAGAGGGATAAAAGACTGCCCCTACTGTGGTAAAGCGTTCCGCTCTTCACACCATCTCAAAGTGCACCTGAGAGTTCACACAGGTGAGAAACTGCTGTGAGTTTAACACACCACATTTACTTTCTTAACCTTTACAATTCCCTGGAAAGATTTGGTTGAGCATCCTCACACTACCGTTTTCTTTTTTTTATGCATTCACCCCAGAGATCTGGCCAGCTCTAATCATAGCTCTCCACTGCAGGCAACTGAGCAGCTCCACTGGAGCAGCTCCTGGTTAAGTGTCTTGTTTGGGGGAATATTAATGGTATTTTTGGGGGGGAAATGAAGCCACTTGGTAAAATGGTAGCCTGGGAACATCTCTGGTAAAAAAAAAAAAAAAAAAATATCACTCCTCAGTAAAAACTTAAAGAAAGTAAAAACCAGACTATACCCTGAGCACAGCAACGTTACAAAATCATCCCAGCAATCCCAATTAGATAAATCGTGCAAAATGAAATGTAATGACCTAAAATTTTTAATTAATGTATCTCGCTTCATATGTAAACAAATGAAGTATATGCTCACAGATTGCTATAACATTGTTTTGCTTTATTCTTTGAGATTCACTCTGTGACCTTGTCTTTGAAGCAAGCAACTGTGTGATTGTTCAACCAAAATTTACATATTAATTTCTAAATTATTTGCACCACATAGCTGATACAGTGGACAATTGAACAGACACAGTCCAATATACTCTAACAGAATTTCTAAGACTTAAAAGAACAAAACAAAACAAGTGATTAAAAGACCTCATACTGAATTTCTGGTGACAAGTGAGCAGGACTTTAATGAAAATTGGGAACTCTCACAGCACTCACTCATACACTTAATTAATGATCCATATTCATAAGACTTTATCAGCATGAGTCATTGTCATTTTTTGTTATTTGCCTTCGGTTGATTTATTTGATCAGAATTAAGACCGCGCTTCCAGATTTGAGATGCCACCAATCTTCAGCCACTGGTAAATGAAGCTCATTCACGTCTTTCCAGCAAGACAGTACCCAAAATGTCTTCAATGAAATGTATTTAATATTGCCATCATCTACAGCTGACAGGACCTATAACATCACAGCTACATTATTCATGCACTATTGCTTCTCTTTGCCATCTAGTGATTACCACATGGTCAGTAATTTAAGTGAAGTCATCAAATTATAATAATACTCTCTTGATATTGCTGCTCCCTTGAGAATATCATTGCCTCTTGAGACTTTTATCCCGTCATTATATTTGCTTCAGCAACACAGTCTAATTGTTTATATGTCTGCATGTGCATCTGCATTCATAAATAGAACTGTTCTTTTTTGTGCTCTTTTTTTGTTTCGGTGAATAAAATCATTTGTGCTTTTCACACACATACCATGCTGCTGATATGACTCCAGCATGATCCTCCTCATTATCCTTCCCAGTAGTGTCATTTATAGTCAGTGATGGAATACTGCCATCTTCCTTTAAAATGCGGAACTACATGTCCCACACAACTGCTTAATAAATGCTGTAGTGTTACAGGTTCTTCAGTGTATTTTACAATTTCCAACAAAGCAATTGTCATATGTTGATTTACCCATGACATTAAAACCAATTAGTGGACTTTAAGACACTATCTTTCAAATTCCACCTGAGGATGGGGGTGGGAAATCACGTTTGGTTTTTTCCATCACTTTCCATTAATTTGATGGTTGAAGAACTTGGAGGTGCCACTGTACTTATGTCCAGTTCCATTTTGCCAATATAATTTTCTTAACCATATTTTCTCTAGGTGAGAGACCCTACAAATGTCCGCACTGTGACTATGCTGGTACTCAGTCAGGCTCATTGAAATACCACCTCCAGCGACACCACAGAGAACAACGCAACGCTCTGTCAGCCTCCTCCAATTCCTCTTCTACTGGTCTCACCTCCACTATCAACAGTTTGACCTCTGCATCGTCTGGGCTGGTCAAGCAGCGCCGATCCCAACTCAACCATGGCCCAGTCAACCGGGGCTCAACTGACACTCCTTCCTCTAGGTCAAGCCAACAGTCTTGGCTGCTGGGGCTTCCAGACCAGCGGGAATATCGAAAGGCCTTGGCAGCTTTAAGAGATGTTGACTTGGAGACCCAGTACAGGTATCTGTCTGGGGTAATGGGGGCCCTTTACCAAGGTGGAATGGACGGAGGCTGGATTAGGGAGTCTCCCCCCCCAAAGGCCCCAAAAGTGTCCAGACGGAAGCCCCTTACTACTAGTCGAATGGTTCAGTCATCAAGTGACAAAGAAGGGCCTGCACCTTCATCTCAAGATGGTGGTTTTGAACCCCTGGATCTGTCCCGTCGTCCCTCACCTGGCCTTGAAGGGATGGAAGAAGATGGTGGGGAGGAAGGAAGTGTTGGTGGTGGGGATAGTTCGTCAGGGGTCAAACTGAGCCAGTGTTTGTTCTGCCCTTTCCGTACGTCTTCAGCAGAGCTGATGGCCATGCATCTCCAGGTCAACCACACCAGTAAATCCAGGCGCAAAAGAGCCTCTTTGACTACTTTGGATTATGAGGGAGTCCCAAAGGCCACCAAGCTGCGCACCAATCACTCCGAAATAAATTCCATGCGAACATGGAGACATGTAAGCGAGGCTGAGTCTCTGGGGGAATGGTCCTCAACCCAGACACTTAATGGGCTGTCTGAGGATAAATCAGAACATCTGGATGATGTCCTTGACCACCCAGACTCAAATGTGGCCACAGTATCCAGGAGTGTAAGAGACACTTTGGCATTCAAGGGAAGGATGGAGCTGGAAGAAGAAGAGCAAGAGGAGGCATTGGAGGAGCATTTGGAGAACAGCAGCGTGGAGGATTCGCAAGACCGTGATCTGAGGATGTCTCTTGATCTTTCACCAACCCTGAGCACCAACCACATGGTGACAGAGGAAGAAAGAGTCTTCAAAGATTAAAATGATTTTGGATGACATCATTTAAATTGGAGAGTTTTCTTCAGTGTTCTCAACTGCATTTGACACAGTATTGAATCAGTGGGATGCTTTGCAGAGAGAAAGGGGTTTAGGTTTAAATGTAGATTCACCCCTTAAAACTTTAATTTCTAGAGAGTTGTGAGAAGTCTCGAAAACTGCTACTTCACAGCTGTTATGTTCCCTCTGAAAGTATTTGTCTTCTTCAGTTCTGACAGTGTGAGCCCCCAAACAACACAGTAAAATTCCTATAAAACAGAGCATGGACCTTTTCAGAAATTTGTAGGCCACTTTTTCTATTTTTTTTTTCAAGCTAGATAATCTCCTATTCGGTAAATAAAAGAAATATAGGGCAGATCCTACAGCATTTCAGAGTTAATAATGGACTATATATTCCAGACTACTATGCTGACCAAGTTGAAGTCAGCTCTGAAGAGATACCTGATGGACCATTTGAGAGTTTGAAACCTTAAACTTCAAGTTCCTCCTCAACTGACAAAGACATTGAGGAAAGTCTAGTGTTGTCAAGTTTCAAGCTGTGAACCTCAGCTAAGCTTTTTGGTATTCATTTAAGGCATGAGGCAACTGTTACAGGTCGTGTACTTCTCTCAACTGTATATCACTGCCTTGTTTGTCTCAGAAATTTTTCTAAACACTTCTCCTAAAGACAATATGTTTTTTTCTTCTTCAGTTAGTTCTTGTTTATGTGTGTTGACAATAGAGTTTTTGGTATTCCTGCGCATCAAAGCTCTTATAGGTCATTAATTTTATCTGAATATACAGTTTAAAACAATTTAAGTACAGTATATTTGTTAAAAGTGGCTCTACGTTGTGAATAGTTAAGTTGTAAAAGAAATGCTACATTGTAGTGTGATATCCGTGAAAGAAATGACAACTGTATGTGGCTCAGCTTGAAAAGAAAACAAAAAAAATTAGGTGATATACACAGTGTATAATGTGACGAAAGAGGTCAAAGGATGAGCGATTAAAAGCGGTCACAGTTCAAAATTCATTGTTTACAATGGTGCTGAGATGTGGGGTGCAAGCCACCTCAAGGTCGTAGCAGTAGTATTGGAAAAGAGCAAGAACAAAACACAGAGCTGTAGAGGGCTGTAGAGGAACGACATTGAGCCCCCAAACACAATCAACTGACACATCCTGTTCAAGAGACTGAGACCTGTGTCAAAAAAAATGAACAATTTAGTGTTTTCTCCACTGGAGAAAGGTAGAGAAAGAAAAAGAAAGCAGTAACCCTGCCAAACAGGACTAAATCTGAGAGTGTCTTTTAGATGAGTAGATTCCCTCTCTTCTTTTTTATAAGAAAAGAAAGACAATGATAGGAGTAATTATTAAAACACTAACAAATGCATAGACATCCCAGTAGAATATGTGTAGCTTTTGTAAAGACAAGAAAAAAAAAACTTTTGTTTATTTTCATTTCAAGACGCTTACAGAAAAATGTTATCAATATAGGTAATTATTGATTATAATGTTTGTGAGCTAAGACTAGTTGGAATGTCTACACAGAGCACTGTGCAAGGTTTGAGTTCCCAAAGTAGTTGTTTTTATTTTGACTTTATCGATAGACCAAACATTTATTCAATGGAAGTTGTCACTTTCTGTTGTCGTTAAAATGTGTAAAGCTGTGGTTTTGTTAGATTTACCCCATTGATTAGCAAAATCGGGCCATCAGCTGATCAAACATCCAACCATTGAACTGGTTGTTAAATAAAGTTCAAAATCAAAGTGCATCATATTTGTGGAAAACATAATCTTATCATGAATTCTTGTGGTTTAAAGGTATATTTATGAAAAAACTATGAATGTGAGGCACTAATATTCTCTTAAACTGGCTGATGACTATTATTTATCTACTCTGACTACTTTTTGATGGGGTATTCTATGATTGCAACCACACCTTAATGTGCATTAATGTGTTTAAGTTCTTTTTTTAGAGCACCTTATGAGTTTTGTAGTGAAAGTCCCTTAGTGGTGTCTCCTTAACAACTACTGTCAATGCCACCGTGCCTTCTGTTTCAAGCACTTCCTGGTGTATTTTGTAAAACTCACCAAAAGCACTTAGCCTAAATCTACACACTCTTTCTTCCTCTCCGCCTCTGTCCTTCCATCTCCCATCCCCCTCCTCCTTCTCACTTCTTCTTCTCCTTCATCACCTCAATCCATTTTCCTAATCTTTTTTTGTGTCTTTTCTTCCTGACCCAATTTCTCTCCTACTCTTCAGGCCCGTTTGGCCTTAAACAATGTCACTACAATCTAGCTAGATGGCTAAACTGTTAACGCTAATGTTAAAAAAAATCATTAGGGATGTAGGGTTAGGCTAATTTTGGTTTTATTACTAACCCTTGGTAAACCAAAGCCCAAGTCTAAGACTAATCAACATTGTATTTAATCTCATGTTGTGCCAAAACATGTTCGATGTGACGCTAAAGCATGTATCAACTTAAGGACAAACTATTATTCTCCTGCCCTCTCTTACTTCCCTCTCTTTCCTAAACTCAGTCTCTCTCTCATGCTTGCTCTCCCTCTGTGTCCCTCTCTTGCCCGTAAACTGTCGATCTCTAGCACCACTTGAAGGTGACGTGTACTATCTGGTATTGAGGCCTTTATTAGATTTTTATTTCAGTTTGTGTGGTGTTTGTTCAATGCCGTTGAGATGGAAAAATGCTCTTCTTATAATGATAATTATTATTGTTTTGGCATTATGGTTAAGAAAAAAACAAACAAGAGAAATGTGTTGTTGAATGTTGTACAGATAGCCCTAGAGATGTTGTGTTTTTTGTTTTTTTAAAAGAGAGCACAAACCTGAGTGATGGTCCCTTCTACTCCTCCCACCGGCAGACGGGAATAAAATAGCCTGCCAATCATTCTAGGTGTCTAATAATAAAACCTCCCTTAGCGATATCAGATTTTCAAAATAAACCCGTTGCCTAAATAATGCTTTCCTCTGGAGGATTGAATGTAAAAAACACAGCCTTTGACTCAAGCTCCACACCCAGATTTATTGCACACAAAAACAAATCCTCTCTGAAAGACTGAAATAGCACTTGAGCCAATGATTTCACTCTACTGAAACTATGGTTTGATGTAAGAGCTACTTATCACACGTCGTACGTACACAGAGGTGCCTTTTTATGTGCTTATTAGAAAGTAGGATCAGTTGAAGCTGTGGGGTAACTCACCTTTAAATTTCTCCAAAGACAGACAGTTGGTCTGTCGAAACAATCTGTTGCATAAAAATATATTCATGAAGTTGTTTTAATGTGATACTAAGCACACTGGTCTATTTTCATGTTTTCAATAGTTTTATCATCGTTCAGTGTGTTCCTGTGAAGGCTTTTAAGAGCATTCTGTGTTAAAGGAGTATTTACCGCTTTAAGAACTTGATTTACATAAAAAGGCATCTTTGAGTTTGTTTGACTATGGGCTATTTCTTAATATTATTCATAAAAATTTATCTTTTCACATTTGCATGTAATTAAAACTAAATACAATTCGAAGAGTGTGTGAAAATTGCACCATATCTCCTGGCTGCGAGCCAGAATATTTTACCAAAAGGATACGATTTGTTCCATGGATATCGCATAAGTTGACTCAACAAACAGAAGTGACACAACTTTGTGAGGTGAGGGGACCAATCCTGGGTTTGGGCTCTTGTGTAGCTGACTGCCATTGCAGTGAGGGAAAACTGATCTAACATAGTAGTGACTAATATGACTTTGTGAACAGATTAAAAAAAAAAAAAAGAAACACATTAGAAATAAATAAACACAAACGAAATGATCTTGTCTCTCATGTTCATGTCTCTTTACACCAGATGACACTTAATAATCACACTTCTGTCAGTCATTAGTCTTAGAAGTTTATTTATCGGTAATATACTGAACTGTCAGAAATTATTTGTGAAGTTGAAAGAACAGTAAAATCCACACCCTGAAACAAGCTGCTTCAGCTGCAGTGCTGGGTGAAGAGTATCAGCAGGGAAAAGGAGCCCTCATGTGGCTTTAAAGACAATTACAGGAATATGGGAACTCCCATGTCCTCTTTCTGCAGAGGTCGCAGGTCATTTTGAGTATTGCTATGATGAAGGGAGGGCAGAGGAGACAGACCTCTTGTAACACATCACTGATGACAAATTCAACCACTGCGTTTGGGCCTCAACTTGGGTTTATATTTAAAACTATATACATAAGGGGGAATTTTTTTGCTGGTGCTGGAGACGCTATACATCCAGTTGGCAAGTGGCATAAGGTAGCGTAATCCTAACAGGAGAACAGTCAGAATCAACTCTACTGGCCAAATATGTTTGAGCATACAAAGCATTCAAGCAAGAAAATATGCTTATAAACACGCAAACAAAGAAAATGCATACATACAGTATATAGTTTATGAGTTTCTGCATAGTGGTGCAGTTAGATTCATGTGTTTGAACCCTGGGGGCTCGTTTGATGATTCTTATACCACAGCTATTCTTCTAGCATGTAGTGTGAGCTGCAAAGACCAGCACAGTTGTGTGGTTATCTTCATTAATAAACTAATTCATTATGTCCCCATTATCTGCACCTGGAGAGTGTTTACAGCCCTAAAATCCCAAACCAGCAGCAGTTTGGGAGGTCACTGTGGTTTCATAGACGACCATATGGCGCCATCTAGTGGAGACAATTAACTCGCGATATAGGATTAAAAATTGTAAGAATAATATTTTTAATTATTTTAAAATAATAATTAAAAAAAATGTAATTACACAATAGCCATCCACAATACTAATTTATTTGTGCATGCAGGCTCATCTATTGTGGCTGCCCATCTGAAGTAATGCAGTGTATTTGAATAAACTCAACAGTACTGTTCAGTTAACCGGATGTCAGTGGCTTGACCTTCAAAACAAAATACAAAACGTTTTCAAAATAAAAGTAACAGATGCAATTAAATATGCAATTAACTGCGTCAAGAGAAGAAAACAGTTTAATCATCAAACGTACTACTTTTTTCACTGTCGTGACTTAACAGATGGGATGTATTTTTAGGTTGGGCTTACAAAACAGGGATGTGGAAAATTAAATCACTGAGAAAAAAGCTCTGTTGAAGATGGTTTGGTATAATTCAGCCTTCCGACGGAAAATAAATGAATATAAAACACCAATTAGCGCAATTCTGAGAGCTGCAGAGTTAAATGCTCCAGGGTTGGCCTTCTTATTATGCACCTATTAGCCTACATCCCTGTACTAGGGCAATAGTCTGCTCCCTGCTGACTGGTTGAGACTGAGTAGGCGAGACAGACAGATACACACAGAGAGAGAGAGAGAGAGAGGGAGAGAGAGAGAGAGAGAGAGAG
>OMLM01020041.1:48558-105087 GCA_900302695.1 Helostoma temminkii | reverse complement strand
TTTGCTTTTACACTGTAGTGATAAATGCAAATATAATTATAATCATTTCTTTAAGATTTCTATTTTAGTTAGTTACTGTAGCAGACAACACATGAAACTGCTCACTTTATTTGATGATTAAATATGGCATAGTCACATTTATTACAATTATATAGACAAAATGAGAGGAAAATTCAACAGTTATTGATTAATCTACAGAAGACTTTCTTTGTTAATTAGTCAATAATATAATAACAAATAACAAATAAAATTTGTTAGTGCAAAATCTATATGATATTTAACTAGATTATATGGCAAACAACTGTAGTAACTCACTACTTATTCAGCTCCAGGTTTGAGAAGTACCTACCTACCTAAAAGCATCTGTTGTCGACGTGCAGAAAGTGTTTCACACAGTGGTTTTCAAGCAGAGTGAAGGTTTTAAACATGCTGTCTAACACAGTTTTACAACATAGTTATGTGCAATAAAAACGTATGTTTTGCATTTTATGACTTGAGGGTAAACCCTGTCAAGTAGAACTAAGAAATGTAAAGACTGTCTCTGTGAGTTCACAAAAAAAAAAAGTTTTTGCAGAGGCAAAAATGTTTTTAGACAGATTCAAACCCCCCAGGAATGTTGTCAACAATGTGTTGTGTCCACTACCAAGCTATGAAAACACATTCAGAAAAAAAGTCTTCCATTAACTGTTTAGTTTACCAAATTAAAAAATGGATACAATGTCAGAGGTGGTAAGAAACTAAGTATATTTACAGTATTTAAGTACTATGCTTCATCAAACAAATCTGGACTAGACTTCCTAATTTATGTTATCAGAAGCATTTCATTCTAATTTGTTTAAAATAAACAGTTTTCTTAGAGAAGTATTTCTACTTTTGTACTTTGATTTTAGAGTTTGTACTTGTTTATGTTTGAGTACAAAACTTAAAAGATACTTCTTAATGTAGTGGAGTATTTTTCTTGGCATATATTTGCAGTTCTACTTGAGTATAGAGTTTGTGTACTTTAAACACCTCTGCACTTAAATGTGTGGAAATGGCTTCACTGACATTTTCATTTCTGTCACTCCATTGAAGTTCTTAGTTTAACTATTTTCCTTACAGATATGTTTTGTGATAAGCTACAGTTTGTAGACTTAAATTTATCATTTTCATTAAATATTTCCATAAAACACTAAACCATCATAATTATCAACAACTAATCGGCAGTCGTGGTGTCATTTGTTATTCCACTTATACATTCTATCATCTATCAATCTATCATTTTTGTCGTCAGAGTCTCACAGCTCTGAAAAACTAAATCCTCTGCTACTGTTTATGGTGTTTTCATTTATACACTTTGTGATGGCATCAGATAGTATCAATCATTGTATTGACAATGGCATTTAATTATGTATAATGTTACAATGGATCACATTATATACACCTATACCCTTGTCTGCAGATCATCACACCTCAGGTGAGTTCTGAAGAATTCCTGGATTTTCTTCCACAATTGGATTTCAGCTGTAAAATGGGTCTTGGGTTCACCGCCCCACAGGACATTACTGGCATAAATTGTATGCAAGCTGGAACCACAGACTGGCCCATAAGGTGGCTCCAGTAAATGTCCTGCTCCAGGGTAAATCACACTCTCAAAATTCTTCCTCCCATGTTGCTTAAGTCTCTCCTCCATCACATTCACATAACGCTCACAGTCCCAGACAAGGTCATCCCCTGAAACCACGAACAAAAAATGTGCCTTGGCTTGTTCAATGGGGATCAGGGTGGCTTTGTTCTCCTCTGCCAGGGGATTATGTATGACATACTTGCACATACCAGCCCCTGATTCAGTGGGAATCATTTTGCTGATGTCAAACATTAATGCAGGCAGTATTTGGCTTTTCTTATAGTAGAGAGGTAAAATAGTATTAGCACAGCAGCCATTAATCGAAACTACAGCCTCAATTCCTGGCACGAAGGCAGCAAGTGAAAGCGCAATATCTGCTGCCTTTGATCTTGATATTACGCCAACTCCTTTACTCCCCACCTGTGAAGAAAAACAGGTACATTAGAACCCCAGATCCAAAAAAGTTGGGATGCTGTGCAATGATTCGCAAATCTTATAAACCCATATTTTATTAAATATAGAAAAAAATATGGAAAATATTAAAATATCAAATATTTTAATTAAGAAAATGTACCATTTTAGGAAAAGAAAAAAAAGTAATTTTTAAAACTGATGATGTTGAGAGCCATTATGCACAAATGGTAAAAACTTTGAATAGTAGTGAACCTTCCCAGCAGCGGCCGGCCTGCCACAACTACTGAAAGACCACAATAACGACTCATCCAGGAGGTCATAAAAACCCAGAGCAACATCTAAAGAACTACAGGCCCCACTGGCCTCTAGGGTTAAACAATAAGAAAGAGACTGGGCAAAATGGTGTTCCAAGGCAAAAGCCACTGCTGACCAAAAAGAACACAAAGTTTTACATGTGCTAAAACTTGATTCTCACACTCTTGATTATCTCCAAGACTTTTGAATAAATATTCTGTAGACTGATGAAACAAAAGTTGAACTTTTTGGAAGGTGTCCTGTTACATCTGGAGTAAAACTAACAGAGCATGTCATAAAAAGAACCACATATCAACAGTCAAACATGGTGGTGGTAGTGTGATGGTCTGGGGCTGCTTTGCAGCTTCAGGACCTGGACAACTTCGTCATAATTGATGGAACCATGAATTCTGCACTCTACCAGAAAATCCTGAAGGAGAGTGTCTGGCCATCAGTTTGTGACCTCAAGCTCACGTGCACTTGGGTTATCCACCAAAACAGTCCCCCTCTGAATGGTTAAGAAAGAATTAAATTAAGGTTTTGAAGTGGTCTAGTAGAAAGACACTACTCGCTTACCATGTTACTGGCATAAATAGATGCATAATAAGGGCAACACAATTAAACAAAGGAAACAACAAATACACCCATTCATGGAAAATGACACAATCTTAATCAGTATGTGTGTGACCTCTGTGCCTTCAGTAACTGGTGTGACCCACAATGTGTGCAAATGTTTCTGGCAACAATTAACCATTTTCTGCTGAGCTTCAGTTAGTGAAGGGATGGTTTATCTTGTAAACACTTACATCAGCCACCACACTGAATTCAACCTTCTGCTATCTGGTGAGCATCAACAACTGTTATCAGGTTGAGAAATGTCCTTTTTTCAAACGATGGCACACATCGATGTCAAACATAGACTTTGATAGTGAAGAAGTGATGTTCCTTTTCTTCAACTTCTTTACAAAAGAAAATTCTGAATCTACCCTTAAAAACCATCAGTCATCTAACAGCTCACCTTAGGTTGTTGCTGTAAGAAATCCACTGCTTCTTTAAAGGAGTCCAGATGCATCGGTGTGACTCTGTCAGGCTTGTTAGAGAAAACTGCTAAAGTCAAAACCACAAACCCTTTGTTGGCCAGCAGGGAGGCTCTTTTCTCAGATGCAAAGGAGCACAGGTCCAACACTGCAGGGAAAGGACCCTCTCCTGGAAGACAGCACATATGTATACAGTAAATAATGGTCAGTAGTAGACTGTTCAGCAATTGGTGAAAAAAAGGTAGCTTACCTTAATTTTCTCAAATGAAAATGTCTGTTGTGAAAAAGGTCTGTTGTTTTATATGTTGTTATGAGGGCCTAATAAATATTATCTAAATAATGTTTTAGCAGAGGTACTCTCAACACACTATAAAGCTGTAATTAGACTATGATGAAAAGAGGAAGTGGACATACCTGGAGGAGTAAACAGAACTCCATTAAAATTCTCTTCTTTGACAGGGACCCGACTGACTCCTTCTCCAATCTGAAACCTCTCATTGGTCACCTCTGCCAGCATCCTGCCCTCCTCCCCCTCACCCTCATGCACAGAGAACTTCACCACATGGGTGTTTAGCGAATTGCGTAAATGAAATCTTTTGTGCAGGGTGTCAGCCTTCATTGACCACAACAGACCCACGGGCTCATCCCCGATGTAGCTCCCGCTGAGTGAGGGGTCTCTGTCCAGATCGATCTCCCCATTCTCATCAGCCCTGTAGGTGGCCCAGGACCTGTACTCAACTCCTTTCTCATCAGATGCTCTGGCTCTCATGGTGACCACCTGCCTCGACCTCAGCCCAGCCACCTTCACCTGAACCGGTTCATCAAACAAGCATCTGGTCTGTGGCAGCAGCCTCAGTCTGACTTGTGAGGACATCCCTTGTAAGATGGCAGACAAATATAAAATAATTTTTTTTTTAAATCAGTCAAAGTCAATAATGATGCTGTTGCCTCCTTGTTTGTAGCATTTAGTTTAATTCTGATCTGAATAAACGTTATACAAAGCAAATTATTGTATAATTATATAATATTCTTTGTGCATTGTAAAATTCAAGGATGTTTTAGGTCATTTATTTATGGCCTGAAAGTCATTGTTAGGATTTAGGAAAACAGTTTTATTGATTTTCATGATTAACCAGTCTTGCTTAGAAATCACCAGCAGTGTCAGTATCACTACATAAACAGTAAGTGTGCAGGGACAGTACCAGCAGAATCTTTTTCAGGAGATCAGATAGTGAGATCACTTGTGTACAAGATGAAAACAGTACAATCTGTGTAGCTATTGTCAACCTAAAGCATTACTTTCATGTATTATAATTGTTCTAATTGTTCTGAAAATGCTTTTCTTATTAGAGAATTGAACCAGTGAATTAGAAAAACTGTACATTGTTTCACTACTTTTTACTACTGTTTTCTGCAGAAAACCATGAGTTTTATAACAATATCCTCAAAGATCTAATAGAGCTCAAGAAGTAATGTGAGGACAGCTGCTATACACCACTAAAACTCTGATTCTGTGACTAAAACCTTTTCCTCGAAGAAAATCTGCTGATAACTTAATTCCATAGAGATCCTATGCCTGTGTGCAGAGAAAAAAATAATCATGCTGCTGTGCCAAAGTTATGCAGGGCCTCTATGCCAAATCAGACTCTAGATTTCCAGTATATGTTTTATGTTATGTGAAGTGTTCAACCAACTTCACAAAAAGATCCAACATTCTATAATGGAAATAGACTCACTCACTGCACAGAACAACTGTACTGATATCTCCTCAGGACTCTAGCCCATTTGATCAATCTGATGATATTGCTTATAATTTCTTTATTGTTAAGTTTCTTCATTCATATATTGATCAGAACTAAAGACTGTAAGGTTTTTACCAGTTTTTCCTCTTTGGCTTTGGCTCATTTCTTAAATGAGAAAAAAAGATTTTTTTCAAAACAAGTAGAACAACAGAGTAGTGTAATGTCCTCCAACTGCAGCGAGGTGTGAAAATCCCTTCTATTTTTCTTTTTTCTTAGAAACCCAATTATTCTCAGACAAGTTCTGAAATGTAATAATGACTTTGGGGTCTTGTTTTTGCTTGTTTGCTTGTTTTAAAAACTTCACATTCTCAGTTCTGTCTGGTCCTGTACTTGTTTTTTTAACAGTTAAGAATATCTAAGATGAACTTTTACTATGAAAGCATAAGAAAGAAGCAGACAACAGACATCATCACTTACCTGGGGAGTAAACAAGAATCCACAAATATTCCCCTCTCTAAAGATAAAACCATTCTCCAATTCGAAACCTCTACTTATATACCACTGCCAACATTCTGCCCTTCTCCTCATACAAAGAAATTCATAATAAGTTGCTTGTGAACTGTTAATGTGAAAGCCCAAGTAATTACACTTGCAGTAACAGCAGCTGTTCATCTAAGATGAAAATGATTAAGCTCTGTACGGGTGTTGCTGTACATCGTGTTCTGTACCGCCAAGGAATGTGTGTTTGTGTGGTGGTGGTGCAAGACAGTTAAAGAGTTAAAGATCTGCTATCATGATATTGGATTACAGTTAGGGTTAGTACATATACTGTTAGTTCACTAGTGATTTAATAACAGTATACTTTCTAGATTATCAAAATGCTCTCAAAGTAAACTTTATCCTCTTTTTTAGTTGATGAAAGTGCACTTCTGAATCATCGATCCAATGCAGTACAAGTTCCTTCCATGTTGATGATCTGAAGCACAGCTACATCAATCATCACATAAACTTCTAAGATTAAATTCACTGAGAAGCAGCTCCTACTGACTGTCTACCATTCATACTGACGGTTATAAGCTTATAACTCAACAATTTTTTTTTTTAACCTTAATAGTTGTTTGTTTATAAAGTTAAACTACTGAAATGCATGATGGGTGTTTCTATATACTTGTCAGTTTACAGCAAGTATACTTGAAAACAACTTTGTCTAGAATACCTCCAATAAGAACATAAGACGGTTTAAAAGAAGTATACCAATAGTATATTTGAATATACTTCTTTTTCGTAAGGGTTATCAAATGTTAAAACTGAGAAAATGCGCTTTTAAAAAAAAAAGTAATTTTGAAATTGATGTCGGCACCCAAAAACAATAGCCAACATCAACTTGTCTGACCACAGAACTGCTTTCCACTTTGCCACAGACCATTTTAAACAGGCTTTGGCCCAGAGAAGACAGTGGTGTTTCTGGATCAAGTTCACGTGTGGCTTCTTCTTTGCATCAAAGAGCTTGGTTTGCATTTTTTGATGTCTGTAAACTGTGTTCACAGACAGTGATTTCTGGGGTTATAACTGAGCCCTTGTACTGATGTTTATCACAGAATCATCCTTGTTTTTAATGCTGTGCCATCTGAGGGCACAAAGATCATCAACATATGGTACAAATGGTTGCTGTTGTTGTGATGTAAACTGCAGTTGGAGGTTGTAGAGAGTGGTGGAGTCTGTGGCTCTAATTGGCTCAGTGGCAGCAACAGTTGTTGTTCTACTAACTATGTGATTTCTTACTACTTGGAGTATACTTAAGTATACTGACAAGTATATGGAAATATTCAGCATGCATTTCAGTAGCTTAACTTTATAAACAAACAACTATTATAGCTATAAGTTAATAATTTATCACAAATTGTTGTGTGACATGGTGTTTTGCCTTTTAAACAGACTAAGTATGGTCAATAATTGTTAGTAAGAAGACTGAGCAGTCAATAGAACCTGCCTTTCAATACATTTATACTTGCAAAAATTACTACACAATTACAAAAGTGTGATGATTGACAGAGCTGTGCTTCAGTTCATTAACATTGTAGGAAGTTATAATGCATGGAAAAAAGTATTCATAAGTGCACAGTGAAGTAGGATAAAGTATATTTTGATCATGTAGGAAGTTATTACATCACTAGTAAACTAACAGTATTTATAAAAGTCAGTTTGTGGTATACTTTAATTATATTTCTATAAATTAAAAAGTGGGCAAATTTAGTCCCAAGTATTAAAATAGTAAACTTGCAAGTATACTAGAAGTACAAAGACATACGTTTACTTACTATACTTGAAGTATACTTGAATAAGTAAACTTAAAGTATACATCTTCTTGTAAGGGTAATTACAGTAATGGGGGATCACTCTTGACTTAGTTATGGAGCCAGTGTGATGTCTCCTTCAATGTGCTGTTGTGGTTCTTTAATCATTAAAATTGTTGGAAATTTATTAATGTAGCATTCAAGTTGCAGTACAGAGTGTACTGTCCCTCCAAGGACTGTGTGTGGTGGATGGTGGTTGAATATCGCATGCTGTGTTAACTTGTGACTTAGTTTAGTTGATTTAGATTTTCTAATTTATTGAACAAGTCAGGTTCTTGTTTGAACTTGTTTAAAATGTCAGCTCAGTATGAACTCTCTCTCTGGTGTGTAAAATAGAATTATATACTTCAAGAGTTAAATCTTCATACTTCACAACCAGTTTCATGTGAAGCCATTACATACTAAGGTTAATACACAGAAATCACATTTAGTCAGCTTGAGTAATTTTAGTGAGATGTGAGGGTACTGGGATAGAAAATGAATTAAACATCAACCTTGATCATGGTTCATATTTACTAGTGGAAAAAAACACAACCACAGCATAAGGGAAATATTTATTAAAGACACGCTGCAACTTTCCAGCATGACATTTCTTAAACTAGTGAAAAGAACACTATTAGGAGAATATTAAATCAGACAATGCATGATGGGAATTTTGTAGGAAGGTTTCTTTATTAATTTAATTTTTGAGTGAGTTAAGTGAAATGTATTTATTCAACTCATAATTTTGAGTAAAAAACTTAAAGAAGTTGTGATTATAATAACATTAAACATAAACATTTTTAAGTTGAATTAGCTTGGAAATATCAAATGTAATTAATGATGTAAAGTTAATTAAAATATTAGAAGAATCAATAGAACTCCCAAACGAGAATTTACATTTTACTATTAATCTGCAGGTGATTTTCTTTATAAATCAATAAATCATTCACTCTATAAATCTTTCTAACATACTGAATGACTTGTTGTTACGTTCCCCTTTTCCTCTAGGGGTAAAGGGAAGTAACATAAGACCAGTTGGATATTGGACCATATAAGAAATTACATTTATTCTTAAACAAAGAACAAAACTACATAACAACATAACTACGGTAAAACATAACATAGACAACCAACAAAAGATTAACAAAAACACTAACAAAGGTTACAATATGGATACATGAAAAAAACATGTAACAAGAGAACATCTAGTCTCCATAACGCTAGCTTAAGCCTGGCTAGGGCCTGACCACATGGCAAGAGCAAAGCTAACAAAAGGCTGAGCTGAGGCCTTAACCCACAGTAATGTTTAACATATAGCTACCTTACACCTGAGCACATGGCCGTAAGTCCATAATCGTGAGTTTATAAAGAAGTCAAGTAGTAGATTATGAAGCCAAATTATTTCATTTTACAACAATAGTCACAAACATCTACAACTTGTACAAAAAGCTAATACTAGCTCTTCCATCACTAAACATTGCTCACCAGCATGTAATGTGGTAGGCTGCTCAAACCCAAATCACAGCTGTTTCTCTTATGTACTGGTTTCCTGGTCGGGCCAATGTCCTGCTTGGTGGTGTGCTGATTCAATCGTGTATCTAGGGGGTGTCAGGTGGTAGGCGACAGCAGGAGAACAAGGAGTGGTCCTGGAGAGTGGATACCAATCCTCAAGGGATCAGATAATGTGGTATTTACATTAACTGAGAGAACGCTGCATTGTAAAACTGTGAACTACTTTCTGTTGTTTTAATCTTGTAGTTAAAATATTAAACCATCATATACTGTTATCAACAATCAGTTGGCAGTCATGATTGTTTCTGCTATTTCCCTAGTTTGTGATTAAATCTGTGTAATGGACAGAAAAATGTGACTGCAAAGCACATGAAAAGTGTTCTATAAATAAAACTGATTATATGGCCTGAGAGTTGAGGCATGTTCTTTTGTCCATCTTTGCTTTTACACTGTGGTGATAAATGCAAATATAATTATAATCATTCCTTTAAGATTTCTATTTTAGTTAGTTACTGTAGCAGACAACACATGAAACTGCTCACTTTATTTGATGATTAAATATGGCATAGCTACATATTTAATATAATCTGTGATTATATAGACAAAATGAGGGGAACATTCAACAGTTATTGATTCATCTACAAAAGACTTTCTTTGTTAATTAGTCAATACATTTGTTAGTGCAAAATCTATATGATATTTAACTAGATTATATGACAAACAACCGTAATAACTCACTACTTATTCAGCTCCAGGTTTGAGAAGTACCTACCTACCTAAAAGCGTCTGTTGTCGACGTGCAGAAAGTGTTTCACACAGTGGTTTTCAAGCAGAGTGAAGGTTTTAAACATGCTGTCTAACACAGTTTTACAATTATATATAGATATATATAGTGACTGTATTGCTCCATTTCAATTATCTGGATTTATGCTACTAAAGTCTTAATTATAATAGATATCTGAGAGATACTGAAACACATTGGCCTCCCTATTTATGCCTTCCACACAGGCTCCCATACAACATGGGATAAAAAGCATGGGAAAAGGTAGCAATAGGCCTTTCAGCAATGTTATCTGTCTGCTGTGCTGTTTCTGTGTATGTCTACCAGTTATTACTTGCATTGTGGGGAAAAGATGCATATCCCCATGGAGAAATAATTTAATCTTAGAGTGAAGACCTGGTTCAAAGACAAACAGGGTCAGGGTCAACATCATATAAGGGAAATAAATGTGTGAGGAGTATTGTAGTATGTGCAATCCATGATCTTTTATCTTTTACAAATTCTTCACTGAAAATAAGCTATAGCCATGGAGCTTTAGGTCAGCAGCTTTTTAGTTATTAATTTTTTTTTTATTAAAACGTGTCAATTTGACCTGAACACCACATATTTGAACAGCTATTACAGTAGAAAGCATTCAGTACCTCCAGGAATTTGTGTGTGTGCGTGTATCACAGTTATGTGACTCCAACTTTATTGACGTGTGTCATGGTTGGGTTCAGGCACTCACAGCACTGGGTTAGGGTCAAGGAAAGACCGTGAGCTGGATTGATAAGGAAAAAGTTAAAATGTAAAAACACTTCTGTTCCTAACCCTAATCAACATGCCTAAACCTGTAGCCTTGATCTCGGCTCTGCAGCTTCTCCCAGTCATGTTAGACCAGCAGTCAGGTGACTGAGGGAACTGTGGATCAGAACAAATTTAGACAAGAAATCCACAAATCTATACATGTAGATTTTACACAGCATCACAACTTTTTTTTTGAATTGGTATTGTGGCTTGAGGTGGACAAATGTAAATCAGTTTCATGTAGTTGATGAAACTGTATATATACTACAAAAATAATCTGAAAACAATAAAAAAGCCACATTTCTAGAATTCAATTCTTATTTTCTTTCTAGAAAATTATCTTGTCAAGAACATTTTGCATTTTAAAAATAATTAAATTTTAATAAAATATATGTAGCCCTTTCGTAGTAAACTATTCCAGCAGAAAGTAATTTCCAAAACTGTAGTTGTTCTCAGTGATCTGGGTCTGTTGAACAGGTCGGATACAGTTACTGTGTTTGGCATGGATATGAAACAACCTGTGAGTTTGCAAATGTTTGCTACTGGATCATGGGGCAAAGGATTTCACATCCTGATTTGACGATTCGTACTTTGGCCTTTTCCCGTCCTGTCAATAGTGCATAAGCACAAAAGCATGCATTTCTTCATATGTAAAACACA
This sequence comes from Helostoma temminkii, assembly GCA_900302695.1. Lineage (NCBI taxonomy): Eukaryota > Metazoa > Chordata > Actinopteri > Anabantiformes > Helostomatidae > Helostoma > Helostoma temminkii. The sequence goes on along the minus strand of OMLM01020041.1, from coordinate 93,919 downwards.
AATGTGACTGAATGTTTGAGCTCACTGGGTTCATTGTGTGACAAAGACATCTTTTTCCACTTCCCAGCACCTTCACAATGATTTCTGGACAAAATTTAACATACTGATCATATGACTGGGTATTGGAGAAGTGTATGCTGCAGGAGTAGTTTGTGAAGACACTGTAACTCTAGCTGTTGTGAATATAATAAAAACATATCTTTCTTTGCATTTCTTCAAGAGCTGTTGTTTTCTTTATTTGTTTATTAGTTAATACAGCTGAAGCAGAAATCATACTAAAAGCTTTATTTGATGATTACTACATCTTACATCTGACATAACCACACTTGCATTACAATATATGATTATATAGATGAAAGGGCTACAACTAATAATTACTTATTAATCTGCAGATGACTTTCTTTATAAATGAAAAAATCATTTACTCTATAAATCTGCCCAACAAACTGAATGACTTAATAGAAAATATAGTTACTGCCTCCATTTTGTGGCCATAGGTATTGTGGCCTATTGTGGTGAATGCGCCTTCACAGGAAGGCCTTGATGAAGTTTCTTCACTTGGATTCATGGATGAACTGAATAAACAGCAGTTTGGACAGAAGTGCATTTAAACTGCAACTTGACTGTTGGCAGAGGAATACATCTGTGAGGTGGTGATCCTACTGCTTTTGTTTGCTCGCTTTTTAAAAGTCACTGCTATGAGCATTTTGAACATACTTCTGTATAATTTATTTTGATAAAGAAATGGATTTAGATACAGAAAAAGATAACGCTCTGATCTTCAACAGTGTAGCAGAGAAAACTGCCACAAGTCGCAGCATAATATTTCTTTTACAGATAGCATAGTTTAAGGTAGTATTTATATTCCTCACAATAGTTTTGTAGATAAACCTTTTTATATTGTTCTCTGCATAAAATATAAATAGAAGCAGTGTGTTGTGGTGCTGAGCACTAATTGATGTAAGTGATATGTTAAGTGGCCATGATTATGATTGACAGGTTGGAACTGACTTAAAACTTCCATTAAAATATGTGTTTTCTGAAGGCAGAACCAGGTCTAGTCCTTAAAGGGTTCAATAAAGTTCAATAAATTCACAATAACAGAGAGATCTTCACATTGCGTATTAAGACTAAAATAACTCTTGTTTCAAATTAAATAACTAGATAAGCATTAAACCGCAATCAGTGGACAGTCATAACTGGTTTTCCTCTTCTCTTATTTGAATCTGTAAAATTGTCTCTTCTTTCCAGAGCATCTCAGCACAGATGAGTTCTGAAGAACTCCCTAATTACATTTTTTTTCATTTTGAAACTTAATTTGCCATTGCATTGGACACAACGAAGCATTGGTGTGGATGAAAGAGATTCAAGCAGGTTGTTAGTGTTAATATATATTTCCTATCATCATATTAACTATAACTTGGCTTTAGACATTGTGGCATCAAGGCTCAAGTGATTTCTGAGGAACTCCTGGATCTTCTTCCACAGGTGGACTTCAGCTGCTGCATGGACCCTGGGGTCACCACCCCACAAGACTGGAAAGTTTAGGAGCCCATGTATAGCAGAATGGCAGAACGGTCCATAAGGTGGGTCCAACAAGTGTCCAGCTCGTGGGTAAAAAACTGTCTCAAAGTTCTCCTTCCCATGGCGCTTTAGTCTCTCCACCATCTCGTCCATGTAACCCTTGGTGTCCATGGTGAGGTCGTCCCCTGAAGCCGCAAAGAAGAAATGTGCTTTGGCTTGTTCAATGGGGACCAGAGTGCCCTTGTTCTTCTCTGCCAGGGGATCTTCAAGGAGATACTTGATTATACTAGCTCCAGATTCAGTGGGAACCACCTTATTGAGGTCAAACGGTAATGGTGAGAGGATCTGTCGGTTCTTATAGTACAAAGGAGCAGCCATAATGGCGCTGCAGCCATTAATCCAAACTACAGCCTTGATTCCTGGCACAAAAGCAGCAAGTGAAAGCGCAATATCTCCTCCCTTTGATCGTGATATTATGCCAACTCCTTTGCTGCCCACCTCGGAAGAAAAACACACAGAACATAGGAAGTGTGTTATGATGGTGAAAAACCCAACTGGTTCTCACTCGGCTGTCTCTGAACTCACATCATCTTTGCATAAAGTTGAGCTTTCCCCAACTTTCCCCTGTCACCTCACTAGGGTCCCTTTCTCCCTGTGTGATAGCGACTACACTGAGTTTCCACTGATAATAAACAGCAACTGTCGCTGTACCAGTGATTCAGTATGTCAATGGTGGAGTGAATATAGTGTTAGGAACCAGGCTATGTACGTGTATCATCACAACAGTTTAAAAAATGGATGAAATGTGGTGGTTTCCTTGTTTTTCTATCTGGCAGCTGATGACAGGAAGCAGAGCTAAACACTATGTAGTTGGAGACACCAGGGCCCAGTGCCTCTGTGCTATCAATCCTCACTCCTCCTCAGTCACTGGGTGTTCTCCTCTCCATCACATCTGGGAAGATTCCCAGCCATCATTCATGACATTTTTACTGCTTGGTTGAAATGTTTCCCTACTCATCCAAGTAGTTTCATTCTCCTGATGAAGCTACTTCAGTACCGAAACGTTTCAACCAGATTATCCACTACACTACATTTCTCACTCATACACACACGCACACACACACAGTACGTGGCAGACTATGCTGATTGCCTCATTTTTTGTTTTCATTATGCTTTTTGTTATAATAAATTTATTTAGTTTTGCCTTAACCTGCATTCAGACACTTGGCACACTCACCTGGAACGCACAGGGGAGCAAGGTTCACGGTCAAACTTGCAAAGTGTGAATTTGCGAGGGCGACTGTGGCCTACCTTGGCTAGGGACAAATTCCTCCAGTTAGTACCCAGGTTCAGACTGTGGACCAGTATCTGATTCCTTTTCTCAGCATGTTTGGTTATTATAAGAATATAATTTATTTGGTCTGCTGTCTGGCAAAAAGCTTTTGAACAAGGAAAAACACTCTGTTCTGCTCCTGCATCATGTTCTGACCGATCTTTTAATTGTATGTTGACACCAGCCATGTACAGTAGTTGCTGGAGCGGTTCTCATGCTTGCACGAGAATTGAAAAGTCCATTAGTTTCTTCTCGAAGAAATTCAACTTGTATCAGATGAATTATTCTGTTGTTGAAGACGGCAATGGCCTTATTAATGGCCATGAAGGATTTTGATGTGTATGTTGATTGCAGCTGTACGCCTGTAATTGTTTACATGGACCATAATCCAGTTTACTGGAGACTCTAAATTGCCTGTAGGTGTGAGTGAGACTGTGAATGCTTGTCTTTGTCTATATGTGGCCCTGCGATGGACTGGTGATCTGTCCAGGGTGTAGCCTGTCTCTCGCCCAGATGATAGCTAGGATAGGCTCCTGCACACCTGTGACTCCTACAGGGAAGAAGCAGTTCAGAAAATGGATGGGATGGACCATAATCCACTGACCGTTCTGAACTTACTGCAGTGTCCAGACCAGGGTTAATCGTGTTGTTATTTCAGCAGACTGACTGACTGCTTGGATATTCATTATGTGAAAGGATCTGACAACGCGATGATAATCTATGGCTTCTTTTGCTTGTGTGTTTTTGTTTTTCTATCTAGCAGGAGGCAGAGCCGATCACGATGTAGTTGGAGTTTCTCAGTTTCTAATATAGTTTATTTTTGCCTGCAAATTGTGTCTTTATGTCACAGCTTTTACGTTAGGTCATGACAGTACTAATTTCATGTTATGTTTTAAACCTATACCCTCATCATAAGCCTGTCAGGCTCAAGCCAAAACCTACTATACCTTTATCCTGACCTAACATGCTGTTTTAAATCAACATTTCCTATTTTAATTAGCCTCTGTCCAGAACAAAGAAATACAGAGAGGGAATATTGTGGTAACAAGACTGTAACCTTGGAAGTTGACCTCAATACCTTACTTTAATGACTGGGATAAACAGGAGGAACAAGCAAGAAAAGCTCTTCTTGACTTAAAAAGATTTGCAAATCTATCCTTAAATTTCAGCTAATTTAAATAACTCACTTTAGGTTGTTGTTGTAAGAAATCCACTGCTTCTTTAAAGTGGTCCAGATGCATCTGTTTGACATTGTCCGGCTTGTCAGTGTAAACTGCAACAGCCAGAACCACAAAGCCTTTGTTGGCCAGCAGACAGGCTCTTTTCTCAGACATAAATGTGCACAGATCCAACACAGCAGGGAAAGGACCTTCTCCTGGATCATGGGACATAAACAGAAAGTAAATGTCAATTGTAGATATTATAAAATTCACAACTGTACATAATAAAAATTTATAGAATTTTTAAGTAACCAATCAATTTGACTTACAGTCTACAAAACTTCAGAAAATCGCAACAATGTACCTTAATTATGTCCTCCACAAGAGAAAGTGGACATACCTGGGGGAGTAAACAGAACACCCTGAAAATTCCCTTGTCTGACAGGGACCCGACTGACTCCTTCTCCAATCAGAAGCCTCTCATTGGTCACCTCTGCCAGCATCCTGCCCTCCTCCCCCTCTCCTTCATGCACAGAGAACTTCACCACATGGGGATGTAACGCTTTGTTCTTATTAAAGTTCCTGTGCAAGATGTCAGTTTCCATTGACCACAGCAGACCCATGGGTTCAACACCCACATAGCTCCCGCTGAGTGAAGGGTCTCTGTCCAGGCTGATCTCTCCGTTCCCATCAGCCCTGTAGGTGGCCGAGGACCTGAACTCCCTTCCTCTCTCATCAGTTGCTCTGGCTCTCATGGTGACCACCTGCCTCGACCTCAGCCCGGCCACCTTCACCTGAATCGGTTCATCAAACAAGCACCTGGCACTCGGCAGCAGCCTCAGTCTAACTTGGGAGGACATCTCTAATGAGAGAGCAGACGAAAAAAGTTAATAATAAAACTGCTGCACAGGCAACGTTTCCTCAGTTGTAGTATTTAGTTCCATCTGTTTTCCCACAGAACAACATTATTTTACTACAGGACAAAACTAAATAAAAACAAACAGAAAAAGACTTTTCTAATACTAAGGAAGTCACAGCAGAGGCTGAAAGGTCACGTTTGCTGTGACTAACAAAGTAAAGTGGACTTTCACCGTGAAAAGAGACACAGTAACAACACTATACTATAAAAAAGGCCCACATGTGCACACATGTATGAAAGGTCTCACATTCACATGAGGTCGCTTCGCATAGTTAACAAAGTGCGTTACTTGGACAGCATCAGAATCTGTGTTTAACTAGAGATCAGTGAATATGCACAGTTTCACTTCCTTGTTCTGAGTTTTGGAATAATAATTTTTGGAAACTCTTAATACGAACTGATTGTTCAAACGCTCCTATTTATGTTGCATGACGTGTACAGGGTTTTTTTTTTCAGGACGCTTCTTGTTGACCTTGTTTTCTTGGTTCCTTTCATTTCGCAGGATTCAGTTCTAATCAGAAATTGATCGTGGCTTCACCTGCCTGCGAGAAGATCTACATCTGCCGATAAAATCATGAAGTACTTCATTAAAACATGCTGTTTAAAGTTAAAGCAAGACGTGACACTTACCTGGAGGCTGTCTGACCGACTCGATTTAAAATGTTGAAACAGATGAAACAGATGATAGGAAGCAGTTTCCGTGTAAACAGACTTAAAAACTGTAACTTCTGTTGTAAGCTAGTGCTGTTATCGAGACTCCAGTGTTTAGTTACGCAGTTGCTAACTTGCAGAGTCTCCTACTTTCTTCACATCAACACTGTTGCAAAAAGCAGGTGCTGATTGTGAATGAAGCTTTGTGCAACTATACACTTTCCCCGACAGAGGACGCTCACTAATCAGTTTCATAACTACCTGGGTTTAAGACAAGTCACTAAATACCAGTACTGAAAAATAACTACATTTATACTACTTATTATACTATCATATAGGCTTAGCTTCGCTATAAAGCTACAGTGAAATGCTTTGCATATTCATTCATCAGTATAAATCAAAAATAGGGAAATATTCAATTTAAACTCATTTTTAAAAATTATTTTAAGCAGTATGTCTGTAACTTGGCTTTATTCTGTTTCATGTGAGTTCTGCAGATCTCCTGGATTTAATAATATTGCCATGATTTAAATGTGTTCAGTTTATTATTCTATGGATTTTGTTCCTCTGATATCATAACTTGAGCTCTGAGATATTAAGGGAATTTTTCACTGACATTTTCTTGACAGTGTCGGAAAATAATCTGCTACTGTAAAACCAGAATTCCATAAAAAAGTTGGTACGCTACAATTTGCAAATCTCATAAACCTACATTTTATTCACAATAGAACACTTCACTACTAATAGGATGTCCCAGTAACTCCTTAAGAAGCTTTCAGCTGATCCAAAATGTTGCAGCCAGAGTTCTGACTGGAATTAGTAAGAGAGATCATATTTCTCCTTCATTAGCTTGAATGTTGAATATTTCTCCTTCATTGCTGACAAGTCAGTGGGTGTATAGTAGCAGAACCTGCCCAGTCTGGTTCTGCTGCTAATATCTTGGTACCTAAGTTGAGTTATTTGAGTGTTGTCTTGACACCACTTCTACCACGGATGAGTTATGTTATTAAAGTGCTCGTAAATAGCATCATCTGCACTCTGTGTCTTAATCACATCTCAAACTTGGTGCACCAAAGTTCCCAAAAACAGGGTGCTGAACTGACCTACTGCAGTCCAGACCTGTCACCAACTAAAAAAAACATTTGGCACATCTAGAAATACAAAATATGGCAAAGAGCACCCAGGACTGTTGAGCACTTAGAATCACATATCAGGTAAGAATGGGACAAGTTCCTCTCCCAAAACACCTGCAGCTGGTTTCCTCAGTTCCCAGACATTTCTGTTAAAAGAGTAGGGGATGCAACACTGTGGTAAACATGGCCCAGTCCCAACTTTTTAGAGACATTTGCTGGCATCTTATTTCAAAATTACCTTGTCTTAAAATTGCACATTTTCTCAGTTTGAACATTGTGAATAAAATATGGGTACAAATCAGTACTCTCTGTTTTTATGAAGATTTTACACAGCATCCCAATTTTTTTTAGAAGTGGGGTTGTATATCCTCCAGCTTTCAAGCTACCATGGTAATATAATTATTATTACGTGCAGCAAGAGACACCAAACAAGTCTTTGTTTGAGTTGAGCATTTTTGATTTAATTCACTATGTCTTATATCACAAAGAAGGGTCTTTAAAAATGCAGACTAGAATTTCTGTATATAAACTGTACACAAAAAGCAAGGCACTATACATTCAGATTCATCAAGCTGCTGTTTCTCTTCTCATTAGAGTCAAACATTTAAATTACAACTCATCTCTCTGCTATCAGGAGTTCAATAAGTCAGAGTCACTTCAGCAGTTTAACACAGTCAAGCAACATGAGTTACCTACATGGTCTGACAGCATCCAGACACTGTAGATGGAAATCAACAACTTTCCGTACAACACTGGACATGACAGGATATTTTACATAGATACAAAGTCACAAACGCACCTACACACATTACAAAACATACATAAACATGACAAACGCTTACAAACATTATATACAGTCACGCTCTCATACATACATAGCCATAGCATGGCACTCTGACAAACATCCTAGTGTCCATGAGCATTGACTTGGTTGCTTGGAGGAGACTCCAAATACACACAATCACCATGTATGAATGTTTTTGCCTCCTGTTAAACCACTTGAATTTTGTTATGTAATGACAAAGTTGAGAAGTAAAACATGACTATAAGCAAGGCGAGTGCATCTCCAGTCTCATCGATCTCGTAGGTTTTCTTCAAATTCAGATACTTTCCTCAGGACAACGTGAGTTCATATCCACAACGTGACATTTCCTGTATCTCCATCTCATCTGTCCACTCTTTCTCCACTTCTCATGCCATCTTTAATTACAAACGTGTTTAAAACAGTCCTTTGGCCTTCTTTAAGTTCACTTGCTTCCACCCTGGCAGACGTTCATATTCCTCTCTCGTTATTTCCAAAGCTTTCTGCAACACAAAAACAGACACAAAGAAATCAAGAGACCAAAAATACAAAATTTAATGACTGCTTACTGATTACTGTTTATGTTCTGTTCTCTTTGTAAATAAGATGTTAAATGATAGATGGAGACATATGTAAAAAAGTAACAAGCAACATTGTGCTTATTCTCAAATTCAATATATACTGAGATTTACATCTATTTATGGGATCAATAACAACTTGTCACAGTTTTTGAAATAATATACTTATAACATAATTTTCTCATAGTGCACTTTGAGTGTTTTCATGCCTCCATTTTCTGTGCAGTGCTCTGTGCAGACACAGTGAGACAGACTGCAGTGTCGCTGATGGTGACTCAGAGGTGCATTTATTACAACTGAGAGGAAAGAATCTAAGAGAGGTGGAAGGTGTGTTTGTGAAAAAAGAGAAGAGCAACAGCAGCAGAAAAAGAAGAGGCTGTCGTAGTCGATGTTTAGTACAGACACATTTTAAAAGGGAGAAGCGATGAAGTGTGGCTGCCCAGTTAAATTATCACAACTGTATTAATTTGACAAAACCTAATTTACAGCCTTAGTTGTTTACATATTAGGAGTCTGTGTTAAAACTACTGAAGTAGACGTTAAGTTGAGTTATATCACCGCTGCCAAGAAATGGCAAATTTTCAGTGTTTCTGCTATTCAAAACCATAAGTTTTCATGAATAATCACTTCCTAATCTTCTCTATCTAACGTTTGAAAATGGTAAAGGATTCTCAGTACAACTTCCCACTGTTTCCCACTTCCCACTGAACTGGAACCCAAGAATAGCTTGTTCTTGATTAATGAATAAAGGGATTAATCAATCAATCATCAAATGACTTTTTGGTCAAATGATAAGCAGTAGTCTGACTAAACAATAATCAAAATAAAGAGTTTTGTAAATACTGTCTTTACGTCCTCCGATCCTATTATTCCTTTTAATACTTTATTGGTTTTCCTCGCAGGAATGACATTTAAGTTTGGGTGAGAAGAAGTTCCAGTGCTAAATCTTTTCTGGCTAAATCTGATCAGCCTGACCAACTGTAATATCTAATGGAGTCAGGTTGATGTTCTAGACGTAAAACTGCAGCCAAGCATAAAATGTTCCACCTCATCAAGCCCCATATTTCAGAGACGGGAGTGAATCAGAGTTTTAAAATACACAGCAAAAAGAAAAAACACAGAACCGACATGCTTGAAAGGAGATCAGGTCACCACCGATGAATCACAAGTGGCTCTTCTTACCTGAATCCACCTACAACTTTGTCTGTAAAGTGAGAGTTGGATGGAGTTAGGATGGATGATATGAATGAGATGTTGTTGTATCAAGGATAGATTTATAACACTTCAGGACACTTTGTAACTGTTGTTTTCAATGAACATGTTTCTCTTAATTGTATTATAATTGAATATTGGCAAAAAATAATTTCTCTAAAAATAGAGCATATAAAAAAATAGAGCTCTGACTTTTAACTCAAGAACAGCTGCTAGAAATGTAACAAACAAACAAAACAGGCAAAGAATATAGTACAAGCATCATTGCTTTATTCTATTTTTATACAAATTACAGTTGGAAATTTACTAAAACAATTAGAAAGTTTATGAGGAGTTATTTATTTATGATTACCAGCTTTAGAAGGGGAGAAATTATATTTTTACTACTTGTCAATGTCAATGTAATATATTTTAACTAATAAAACTGGTTTTGTTTTATTAATTGGATCTGAAAGTGAAAATGACCAGTAACCAGCGTAGTAGTGTTTCTTGGCTTACTGACCTCAAAGTCCTGGTCAGATAGGTAGATCTCCAGGCGGAGCGGGTCAACTCCCTCAGGGAGCGGCCGGGCCTGCAGCTGAGCCAGAGGGAAGGTGTTCTGACAGAGCCGGGCTAAGACGTCCTCCACCAGGATGATCTGGTTACACACCTCGGCCTCCTGCAGACAGAGGAGAACACTGCATAAAGACCTCTGTGACGAAAGTTGTGATGTTGATGCTGGACAGACATTTAGTTTCAAATGAATACACAGTATGTGTAAGCAAGTGTGCGTGAGAAACAGTGAAGAAGAGACTGTACTATTTATTATTGTTATCTCACTGTATGTTGTTTATATGTAGGAGATTAATGTAGGTAAATACAATGTCTTTCATAAATGTGTTTGTGAGTTACTGACACTCTCTGTGATCTCTGCTACATCCTCTCTGTGCTCCCAGCTAGGAAACATGTTGGTGAAGGTGAGTGGCTCCAGACCGGCGTGGATCAAGTAGGACTTCTGAGGCTTCTTCTCGTTTTTCTCTGCAGTAGAAAATCAGCAAAATTATTATGATCTCAAGTTGACCTCAAGATTTCAGTGTGTATATATGTGTGTGCACTCAGTGACGATCAGATCTTGGCTGCTGAATTACCTTCAAGAGCAGAGCTCAAAGATGAACTTAATGTCTGTTACCTAAAGCGTTTAGTGTTACATGTTTCGATTTGATTAAAACGAGGAATTGTGCAGCATAATTTAATGTCCCTCTTCTTGTTAATAGTAACTTCAGCAGTTAAAACATCAAAAATAAACGTTTTGTATGAATTTGTATGAAGTGATTTTATTTGGTCATCAAATTTAGACAGAAAACCTGCAACCTCACACATTTAAAGTATGGTATAGCTATCGAAAATGTACTCATGTTTCATACATGAGTACATTTTCGATTATTTATCAGTGGCAAGGATCCATCCATCAGTTTTCTAAGCCGCTTCGTCCCCGCAGGGGTCACAGGCGTGCTGGAGCCTATCCCAGCTATCATCTGGGCGACAGGGAGGGTACACCCCGGACAGGTCACCAGTCTAACCCAGAGCCAGTGGCAACAATTTAAAATATATTACTTCACTGATGAACTTCTATACTGATCACCATCTTCCCTTACCTTTGCAATACTGCAGCACTGTCTCCATTGCACACTTCCTGTCTGAATCCCAGCGCATACGAGCTGAACCGGTGCTCTCGCTGTCCTGAGGCCACCAGCCTTGCCACAGATAAACCTCATGGAAGTTATCCACCAGGAACAATGCTATGGAGAAGTTAGAAAAACATTCAACTTTCTAAATGTGAGAAATAGCCAGTGGTGACAGTTAACAGGTACGTTCCAGCACGCTGTACCACTGTAGTGGTACGTATGCACAATTTTACTTCTACATTTTATCTGTGTGAAAGAAGGATTTCTATTTTGTGTTCAGTTTCTGAATCTGTAACAGAGTGTCAGAAAAAATGCATATACAAGCAAGGTTTGTATTCATGAGTTTGTATTCAGGGCATCTCCAAGAATGAGGATCAAAAACAACTGAGATGACAGGGAGCAATTGTGAGAGCCTGTGTTTGAGTGAAGCCCTCACCAGGTTGTGGTGCATTGTATAGGTCTTCCTGCAGGAAAGGCAGTGAGCTGATGAGGTCTGGATCTCTCGACGGGTGGAAGAACTCAGTTGCCACAAAATCTCCAGATGTGCTGGTTAGCTGGAAGAGTCGAGGAGTGAAGTTGAATTTACCTGGATCTGAAACAAAAGAAATGAACATGAAGACAGTGAATTCCAAGTTGGTCCTAACAGCTTTTCTACATCAGTGCATGTGCCAAATGACTAAATGACTGGTAGCAAATATCAGGTACACTACTGGCACTAAATATGAACATGGGCCATATTATGCTTTTAGGAAGAATTTTTGATTGTGCAGGAAGATCAGCTTTCCTCAAATAAAAAAATGTAAGACAGAGTGTACACAGGAAGGAAGAAAATAGCTGTGCTCAGTCTGTCAGGATGTGTTTTGGACGTACTGTAGCTTGACTCATGGCCACATCACCCACTGCACAGAGCGGCCAGCAGAGATATACTACATGGTAGAAGTGTAAGAAAATACTAAATATTGTAATATTATTATGTTTTGTGATACTGTATCAATCCTTGAGTTTTAATTAACAGTTCAATTCAAAAATCTGTGGCAGACAGTGGTTGATTTTGGGTTGTGTTTAAATACTTGATCTGATTGCATTAAAAAAATTATACTTTTTTTCATATTCAATATGGTGGTGTATACTTTACACTGAGGCACCTTTTCTAAAATTTTAACATAAAAAATTCACAACAACATCAACATACAACATATCAACAACATATTCAGATTCTTGCCAATACATACCAATCCAGCACACAGCTATTGGAACTGTAAATAATCAAAAACCATTTCTGGAGAAATATAAAATATGAACCTTAAATTGTGCATAACATATCTTCTTTAAATAATTTTAATATAAACTGGATTCTGGTTTTTGAAAAGGTTTTATTTAACACCCAGTTCATTACTTGACAAATTCACTGAACTGAAATATAGTATTGAAAAACACTATAAATTCGATTTCTTCGAGTTTCATAACTTACATGAATGTTTCAAGCTGATGATCAAAGACTGCTAGTTGTAAAGTACCTTGCAACATGCAGTCATAGGCCTTCCTGTCTTTTCTCCCAAGTGCCTCCCAGAAGCCTGGAGGCTCCATGCCTTCATCACACTCATGGATTGTCACCTTGCTGCTGCTGTGGAGACCTGCCTCCAGAGGACACCTGAAAACAGTGAGAAACAACTCATTTCAATACATGTTAAAGAATCTGTCACGTTTGCTGATAATTCATGCAAACCAAACCAGTTACTGTGTCGGCTCTGGCCATATTTCCCTCTTTATAAAACTCACAATTCTTTGATCTTGAGTGCGGCCCTGTTTCCAACACTGCGAGTGTGTAGCTGTGTCTTGCAGCCCTGCCACAGGTAGATGATGGCCTTGTTGACGTTGAGCAGGATCATGGAGGCTCTGGAGCGCAGGCTGCTGCAGTGACATGCCACTTCCAGCAGGTGGCCCTCCACTGGCACTTCACCACGCACACAGTACAGGCGCCACTCACCTGGACACAGAAATACAGGTGGACAGAAACAGTTAAACGAATACTTGCCACAGTGTACACAGCGAAAAATATCTACTAAGGCAAAAATAACTGAAAGTTTCAATAATAAAAAAATTGTAATAATTACTAATTAAAATAATCTAAATAAATAAATATAACACACATACTATATATACAGTATGTCCACAAACAGGGCTCTGTATGTCATTAAATATTACCAAACATTCATTTGCATTAAGGAGGGACTTTGTTTCATTAATCTTAAAGCACATGCAGAGACTGATTTACCTTTCTAGCTCAGAAAATTGGCCCTGCGCTTATTTAAATTACTTTCTCTCAGATTCTGTACTGCACACTGTATTTTTCAACACTTTCAGATAAACATGTTTAAAATTCTTACTTTCAGTTTTACAATACATTACATAACTAGTAGAAAAAGACAAAAAAAAAAAAACTTACTCTGGGTATTCTCCTCCTCCTCCTCTCTTTTGCCAGAATGAATGATCATCCCTCCATTGAAGCACTGCAGGAAACACGGAGGCTCCTTCCCCTGTTGCACCTGAACCTGTAACACACAGACACAAAAGTATTAGTGTGTAACATAAGTGTGTAACATAAGACACACTAGATAAAATAAAACATTAGTGTGAAGTAATCCTGTGATATATTTGTGCCTTAATTTGTCTTTCAAACATATTATAGCAATTTGTACATAATGAAAGTTATATTTCAGCTACATTTATATAATTTTCAGGTTTTAATCACTGACTGGTGACAAGGCTCCTGTACCTGTGCCCCTCTCTCCTCGTCCAGCTCCACCGTCATCAGGGCTGATGTTCCCTTCTCACTGACGGTGGAGTGTCGGCCCTGCCAGAAGAAATAGCAGCATTTCTCCTTCCCCGGTCCACTGGTCCTCACCTCAGGGTTCTGCCTTCGGCCCACTGTAACACATACACAATAAAAAGATTTAGAGCATGTTTCTTTTAAATTTAATACTATTTAATAAATAGTTCTCATACGACTGATACTTGCTGTATTTTACATACCCTGAAATCTGATAGGTCAATAAATCTATGGCTTTTAAATAATCTACCCAAACCTGTCTACTTTTGATTTTCAGAGTCTAAGGCAACTGAATATAAGCTTGTGTTTTTCAGTAAGTAACCGTCATGATTCTTATTTGATTTATTGTTCCTCTTTGTTGCTTAAGTACTTTGTTTTTCATAACTTGCAGCTTTTGCTTTACTCTTGATTTCTGATTGCTGACTTTCTTTTCCATCTTTGCAGCAACATTTGTAATATTTGTAAGATAATGATTAATTACACAATCAAAGAGTATATTATATAAGTATGTATCGCTTTTTCAATTTTCAATTTTTCGCAGCATTTCAATTCAGCTATAACCATAACAGCCATAGCTTTTTTTCTTCAGTTTTGTAGACATGTTAATTTACCAGAATCCACAGGGACTAACCTGATGTGCTGACCATGTACTTCCACTTGACCACGTAGGCGTCTCCCTCGTGGAACTGGCCAATGCTCTGGCGTGGGAGGCGGCTGTAGTCAAACTCAAGGATGTGCCAAACGTCCACTGACACTGTGCTGATCTCCTGAGTCCTCATGTGGTCCTCACTCTCCACCGGGCCATAGCCACGGCCCACATTTACTCCATCCAAGATGGTGGAAATGGATGACTGCAGAATGGGAAGCATCAGGGTAGCGTCATAAGGCCGACACTCTCTGCCAGGGGCCTCCTGGGAGAAAAAAGGCAAAGATTAGATAGTTACAGTTAGAGCATTCAGCATCTACATTATGTTCTCTTAACCTTGCCTCAGTCCCAGTGTGAAACAAACTGCTACTGGAATCGTTAACAGAGACTGAAAACAAGCAGACGTGAAGATAATTATACTCAGAAAACAAGCATTGTATTTGCACCTTGTGTTCAGGTACCAGCTCGCTGCCTTCCTTTGGTGTTGGTGACTTAGCTTCAGCCCAGTCTATGAATTTCTCCTTGAACAATATCGTCTCATTGTGCTCTGTCAGCCTGCCAAATATGGCCCAATCAGGGCGGCCCAGGCCCTTTCTGTGGAGAGATACGGAAAAGGAGAAAATGTGACGTCAGTCTATGCTATGTTAAGTCAAAGCATTTTAAAACAGACATACATGCTGTAACTTAAATATAAAAAAAGCTGGAGAGCAAAACAAAAAAAAAATGTGTGGATGTGTTGTTGCGCTTTGTTTAGGTTTATGGTTGGAGTAAATGTGTCCTCACAACAAATAAAATCAAGTCGTAGTAATCTCACCTGGGTATCAGTGTGTTGCAGCCTCCGGGGTCCAGTGGGTTGATGTCACAGCAGGTGTAGTCAAATGTCCCGTTCCACAAGTGTTTGGCGAGCTGGAAGGCCACTTTCCTCTGGGCCAGAACCACCTCTTTGCCGTGCCACACATACACCTCACTGCCAAAGTCGAATACCAACACCTGCAGCAGACACAGCACAATTATATTAACAGAGACACACAAAGTGCAGTTCACTAGAACTGTCCAGTCCCATATATCATACATGTTTTCTACAGTATGTACAAGTAGTATCAATCACTAAAAGTATATTACATTACATAAGACAAAGACAATATTTTACACAGCTTGCACACGTGAACTGAAGAAACTGACACATATACAGTGAGACAGTCATAGTCTATTTATAGGTAAAATAAGCACTGCAGCAGTGCACTCTGCTCCTAGTCTCTGTGTCCTCAACCCATTTTATTTTTTCAGCAGCAGCAGGACACAGACGGGTGTAGGAGGTGCTCGTCACGGCACCTGCTGTTGCTAAGCAACAAATTAAAACCAGCTTGCCACATGATGGCCCTCTATCAAACACTGAAATGTTTTAATATTCAGAGCTTGGTGTCTGAGAGGAAATGTCCACCATTTCATGCTGCTACTTCCTGTAGTTACATATCAGGAGAGAGCTTGCATTCTAGTGTGAAAACTGACAACACACTTCTACTACTTCTTCACAAAATCAATTTGACAAATCACAAATAACTTTTAACTGAAACAACAAAGGATCCTATATGAGACCTTTGGAAACCTGGGCCCTGCCATGCTTTATTAAAGGATGTGGCCCAAGGGACCTATTTTTAGAGGTAACTTTGAGAGCAAAGAAAGGGGCAGCCGGAAATGGACAACTCGTTGGAAGTGGTCCGTATGGTAAGAACAACTCTTCTTCTCTCCAAATATCGCAATTACATCGAGTTGTCCATTTCCAGCCATGGGAAAAAAGCACAATTTCTGAGGCATGTTTGGGACCCAGGTATCTGAGGAAGTCATATAGGTCTCATTGGTGTCCAGGCTTTAATGGACACACATTAAGGCCCACTGACTTCTTTGGCTGTCAGGAGAGAGCAGCGAGGAATCTTGCCCCATTCATCATCATCAGGGACAAGTTTGTCGTCCACTAGTCTGAAGATACAGTTGGTTTCCACGATGGCATTCTCAAACTGCTCGTCCTCCTCAGGTGGACCCGCAGCTACAGCACAATTAGACAGATATATAGTAGGATACTTGTGAGATCATCTAAAGAGTTGAAACTTTTCTGAGAGCATTAACCAAAACCTTTTTGTTGAATCTGACATTTAGGAGTTCACTTCTTACGTTGGTAAGCCATCTGGCCTCCGAGGATCATCCAGAACTGCTGGGCATCTGGGCCCTGTGGGTTAACCCCTTCCTCGATGGTCTGTACTTGGTTCGCCCTGCAGCCCATGTCCTTCTTCGTCTGGATGAAGGTGGCCAAATCTGCCACCTACAGGCAAGAAACAAAAGTCTGTGTCTCTTTTTCTCACAATGACAGATTTTACCGTTGCTAAACAAATGACATGCTGTTTCACATCTGAGGACAAATTCATAGAAAAAAGTACAGTTGGACAACTGAGTCAGACACTGAAGATTAAACTAAGTTGCTGCAGAGAGACTTGACTGAATGTTGTTTGGCTTTTGGGCATAAAATTCAAATTAAATAATATAAAATAATGAAAAATGAAATAAAACACTGAACCGGGAGGCAGTGTACAAAAACAAATGTTTTATTACAAAGTGTCTAGACAGACCTTCTGTGGGGAAATGGAGGAGCTGCAGATTTATCTGGAAACATTAAAGCAATAGTCCGGATACTAGCCACAAAAAAATGTCATAACACAGGTTCAGTCATCACCTTAGCCTTCTCTATGACGTTCGAGAACTCTCCTATCCAGACGAAGCAGTGCTCTTGAGTGACCAACAGGAAGCAGTCTCCACTGTTTAATGAAGATGCTCTTGGCTCCACTAACCTGGTCTGAACGTGACGTCGGCCTGAAAACAATGAAACAACAAAAGTTAATTTTATTAATCTGCTAAATCATACCTGTCATTTCGCTCAGAGCTCAGAGCTTTACAAGTCAAAACTTTTTATGACCCTTTTATGACTCTTTTAAAGAAATATTATGTTTATTTCCTTTTTGGCATAGAGTTAGATGAGATATAATGAGATCTTTTAAATATAAGGCTACAGGCAGTGGTTTAAAGCAACCTACTTAAATAGTGAAGTAGAATTTTTACTGCCGAATCCATTTCATGGTACTTTATACTTGTTTCCCACTACATATAGGAGGCAACTATAGTACTTTTTACATCAATACATTTATTAAAAATTAGCAGTTTCAAGTTACATTACAGATTGAGATTACTGATACAAAAAAAGCTATATTAAACAAATAAAGGATATTATTATTAGTGTAGACTACCCAACCTAAAATTCAGTGCAATACAAAATAAATATAATAGAAATACTGAAATGTACCATATTTTATATGTATATATTTTGAAGCTTTTACTTATTTTTATAAGTAACTAAGTATTTGGTATGTAACTAAAATACCTGAGGTAAAATTAGCTATTTTAGATTTCTGTTTCTAATGCTAATTATGCTTAGTTCATCATGTGCCTACTATGTATAAATTGTGCCGTAAAAATAATAATTCTGGACAGTACTGGTGGTCACAGACTTTAATTAAAGGCTAACATCCATCAGCAGTCTTAACACTGAAGCAAAGGAAGTGCAAGGAAGCTTAAAAGATGGCAGAAAGGCTCATGTAACAAATCACACACTGTAGCTCAACACAGCTAAAAGGGAATTTTTACCTTTGATTTGAATCAGCATGAGGTTTTTGTATGGCACTGCACTGTTGTTGGACATCTGCTCTGAGATGTTGACGCTGCGCAAATTCACACTGCTGAAATTTTCTTTACTGGCCAGACCTGCCAGAGCAGCTTCAGAGTACTCTGATGCTTTATTTACTGAAATAAAAAAATACACACTTCATAAAAGCAAAGACCTCCAGGGATTAGAACATAACACACTAAGTGCTTCATTAAATTTTAATGTAGCGAGACTCCTACTGGAAACAGAGTTTAAAAAGTGGACCATTCTAATTAGTACTGTTTACACAACAAATAGGTGGAGATCAGTGTAATTCGGGCTGTAAACAGCGATAATGATTCCAATTTTCCACAGAGATAAAGACTATAAACAGCGTGAGTGATATGTTCTTTAACTCTCTGGTAAAGTGAAGGAAACAGCCTTGCATCCTTACACTCACTCTTCTCCGCCTTCATTCTTTTGCTCTCCAGCTGTGCCACATTTAGTCTCTGCTCGGTGTACTCGTGTCTGATGTCGTCCCTGGCTGCCAGCATCTTTAAAGGGTTTCTGGAAGCCTGGACGTTCCTGGATGGACGCACTGACCTCTTGTGCTGCACCATGGCTGAAGTCAGCCTGAGCGTGAGCACAAAGGATGATGGGAAATCCTTACAAGCTGTTGTCCTTGAATTACTATTATTATTACTATTATTACAATTATTACATCTAAACATATATAATATCTAAATATTGTAGACTGACGAAATTATATGCGTCTAAGTTTCTAATTTAAAAACTTAATGGATTCAATTAAAACTACACAATTACATTTTGGTTTAAACTCTATTAGATGCTAAGTGTCATTAATAATCTTCTACTGCAGATTTTATTTAGAGGATTTTCCATTTTCTTACTTGGGGCCCTGAGAACCGAATATGGCGTCAAAGTCCTCACTGATCTCGATCCTGGTGGGCATGCGTGGAAACTCAGCAACACGTCTGTAAAACTTGGAGAAGATCTCATCATCTAGCTTCATCACTTCCTTCACTGCTTTCTCTGTCACTGTTATGGTGGTTTCCTGAAGACCTGCCACTGAACAACACAGAGTAATGTAAGAGAGACAAGATTAGGCCGTAATAGAATAATTTGTTTTTTAAGTTATGCAGACAGACAGTCAGGCAGGAGATGAAATATCACTTGATGAGCTTAAAGCAAAGATAGAAGCACAAACCTTTGCTATTCAGACGTCCCAAGAAGCTTTCCAACTTGTCTAGTTTCTTGTCTGATTCCATGTCTGCCTTGGCCTCAATTTCTGGAGATCAAAAAATCTGTAACTTTAAAAATATCTCTACACATCTAAGAAAATACATAATCATTGTGAGTTATGAGATTCAAAATGAAACTACAGTTCATTTGAAGGT
This sequence comes from Helostoma temminkii, assembly GCA_900302695.1. Classification (NCBI taxonomy): domain Eukaryota; kingdom Metazoa; phylum Chordata; class Actinopteri; order Anabantiformes; family Helostomatidae; genus Helostoma; species Helostoma temminkii. The sequence goes on along the minus strand of OMLM01020041.1, from coordinate 74,361 downwards.
CAGTTTGTTGCTGCTTAGAGTCCAACAACAACTGTGTGAAGAGTCTTTAAATCCATTCTGGGTTAACCCATTACGCTGGGTGAATAAATCCTATGTCTGCCAGTGATGACACAGGTCTAATAAATCTGTCTCACCCTCTTGTGGTTTGCTGACAGCCAACGTGCTGCTCTTGAGTTTTGTGGAAACTGGTGAGAGGATAGGACTGATAACAGAGGAGGAGGCAGCCAGGCCTGCAGACAGAAATTCACTTGAGATAGTACAAAACATCTGGCACTGTGGAAAGACTGTGGACCAGCTTATTTTAATAACTAATATATTTAATATGATATTGTTCAATTTACAATAATGATGAAAGTCATGTTATGTTCACCAACATTTTCAAAAATGCATTACATCAAACAAAATCGAATTTACTTAAATATTGTGCTAATATTCAGATTTGAGGTTAGTTTAGCAAACTCCACTCTAGCAGCACCAATAGGCAGTGGAAACACTTCACAGCTTTGTATTCTGAGAAGATTCTCAAATAAGCAAAGACAAACCACAACAGAAAAACATTCACACTAAAGCTGTGATTGTGGATCATCCCAATAAAGACTAACTAGGTAACAGCAGGTTTGGCCACTGACCTTTCTTGACCATACGTGCAGCTACAGTGTACTGGGTGGAGTCGTTGGCTGCTCCTTTGCCTTTTGTCTTCCAGGCGTCTTCACGAGTTGAAATCATCTGTTTCCTCTCCTCAATGGTCATCTGGGCCTCAATGTCCTCTCCCATTTTCTACACAGATGACAGGAAATCAGATAAACGATCACATTAATTGATTATTAATGTGTCATGTCTTAAAGCAAAACTTCAAGGTGAAGTTGACTGTCAATGTTTAATTTAAAGTATTTTCAGTCACACTGTAGTTGTTAAGCTGCATTAAAACACAAACAAGACACACTGAAAGATCTACATGACTGCTCACACAGCTTTATTTTAAAACCACACGACTCCTCTGCTCCCTCTGGAGCAATAACTCATGTAGTGACCAAGCCAAGCGGATATAAAAAGATTTGATGCATTGAAGCGTGCTAAGTGCATGTCTTTCCTGGACTATATAACCTACACTACTCCACAGTAGAAGTGATGGCCGTACACCGAGTTGTGCTCATGCTTGTTGTAACCAAAATCAATCTCAACAGCTCAGAACTTCACACAAGTTGCTGCAAACCAAGAGAGATGAGAGTCCGGTACACGCAGCCCATTCAAGCGTGCCAGATGCGTGTCCTTACCTGACTGTGATGGTCAACATACTGACACTTTTGGCCAAGCGAGATAGGAGGAGAATAGGTGGAAGAGAAGACAGGTTCCTGGAAGATGTGGAGGTGGATGGAAGAGTGGAAAAAAGGAAAAGGAAAGAGGAAATAGAAGGAAAAAACAATGATAATGCAGAAAAGGGGGAATGAGAGATAGATGCAAAAGAGGGAAGGGCAAGGGCAACTGGGACAGCAACGTGACTTATTAAATAACTCGCTATCCTTCAACTTCAGCTAGTGCTAATCCATAAACTGTAAACAACACTGAACTGTGTACAAAATAAAAATACCATTATGTTTTTGAAACACACACATGCATAATCTATAGTATATACAGTATCAATGTGTTACTTCTGTAACAGATTTAAGAAAAAAAGCTTCTGGGTCAAAAAACTATAAAAAGGACCTAAATAGGAAATGACCTTAGATGTAAACTTGTACTGTTAGTAACAAAGCAGCAAACTGTAAAAGCCATTTGGTCTAATAAGGTAAATTACTGGTACAGTGAAAGCACAAAGCTTAAAGGTACATAAAGTAATAGGTCATTTTCTCTGTGTGTGTGTTTCTCACATTACTTTTTCAGATTGTCTAAAAAGCCTTTCCATGCATGTTTTAGGTCATTATAAAAACGTAGAATGATCAATAACTATGATCATTTACTTCACTTAAAAAATATAGATGCTGGACACAGGTCTTCTACTTAGTTTATGCACACTGAAGGTTTAAGGTTGTGTTGAAAATCATCTGACCGAAAAGTATCTTTCTAGGTATAGTAAGTTTCAGAACACTCATCTTTCTGCACACTGAAGGTCAAACATCCAAGAACAGAAAATTATTTTAATAGACGCAAAATGGAAATTATTCTCTGTATTATAAAATTAAGAAGAATTGTTAATGAAAAATGATTTCATAACTCCTCCAATTTATCTTATGACTCATATGACTCCTACTTGAGGAACCACTGATCTACATGTACATATAGCACTTATTCAATAAATTAGCAAGAGGCCTGTGTCCTTCACAAATAAAATGCTTGGTTTTAGAAATGGTGTCATAAGAAAAGGTATTTTGTTTGTTTTGTATAAAGCTGACAAAGCATGAATACATGTTTTGTTATGTATTTTCTGTATATATCTGTCCTTTAAAGTGAAGTTGCACATTTTTATTTAACTGTAAAAATATCTAACCAATACAGAATAATAAAAAATACAGGATGTCATTCGTCACTAAAACAAGTCAGTTAAGCTGGTGTAATGTCTGGACAAATCCAAAATATTAAATTAAAGTTTTGATTGTAAACATTTAATCAGATTAAGTTTCAAGATTCCCTAGACAACTTTTGTTGCAATTACTTAATGACCCTTTAAGACAGACAGAGCAGAAGTTCAGAAAAGCTTAGAAAACCTCCAGTGCTGGCCATGTTCCAACAACCATCTCAGTCTTTCAGAGAGTAGCATTACACACTGCCAGTAAGTAGCGCCCAGAAAATTCATGAGAAGCAAGCAGCCTCACACAACATCCACACAAATCTGTGATTGGACAGCACAGATCCCACACGAAGCTGATCAACTTAAGGTTGGTGGGCGGCTGCCAGCGGGTCTTACCCACAGCTGTTCAGACATAGACACAGCAGAGTAGTCTTGAACGACCACCCCTTCCTCCTGAGGGGTTAAAAACAGGGGAAGTACTTGGTCAGAAGAAAGGAGAGACCACCATTGTTGCTTTAATGGGTTTAGGGGTGAGGCCTCCTGCAGGATTACCATCCAGGGTTTAAGCAGGCTGCTGTGCCCTACAGAATACTAATGTGAAGTAGATGAGCTGAAGGGAAAAAATAACTTAAATCCCCAAATCACAGGTTCTGTTTATGAATGCAATTCTACTTACTAAACATCATCATGTGTGAATCATTTCACTTAGTATAATAAGCCTTAAAAGTATTACCAGTAATACTTAAAGTCAAACACACCAGAAGGTAGCCTGGTGGAGAGTTTCTCCCCAATACTCAAGACTACTAATTCTACAGTTCCCTGCTCTACTTGCATATTTTTGTCATTACAATCAATCGGAGCTGATCTGAAACTCTGCACTCCAACAACAGATGGACTAAAAGGGGAAAATGAAAGGAGCACTTAGCCAAAACAGCAGGGGACAGGAGCTGGCATGGCAACCATGAAGGAGGATGGGGGGTGAAATGTGGCATTGATGTTTACTCTATTTAACTATAATAACCGAAAGAGTAACATTTTTTAAGAAATGTATTTTTATCAAGGGGTGTACTAATGTAAAATGAGCTGCTGTGAGATCATAACAGCGCTGCTTGTTTAGTACAGTAATCGGTAGAGGGTGAATTAGAAAGTGGTCATTATTAATATTTATTACATTAATGTTGAAGTGATCCGCAGCACTGTAGATGCTTCAGAAAACTGTAGCTTTACTACAGCATCAGTTAGAGCAACTCTTCCTCAACTCTAGAGGAAAAGTTCACTTTGACCAGCACATGGTAAAAACTGTAATCTACAAACTGCATTGTAAACATCCACTACACCACTGATACACCTCTGATTAGATTTAGAGGATGAGCCTTATTTATGTAGAAACCAAGGCAGGTGGTACAGTACAGTACTCCAGAGTATAAGAGAATCAGAACCGGCAAAAATAACAACTAACAACATTAAAGCTTAATTAATATATGCATATATTGGCATTGTCACAGAAGCTTAACAGTGATTAACAGTGATGCAATGTGTATGAGACTGCAGTGTGTAAGCCTGACCTTTTTATGGCAGGTCTGCTCTGTCTCCAACAGCTGAGCCTGCTGCTCGGTGGATGCAACTTTAGCCACTTCCTGTTTTTTGTTGATCCTGTTCCTCCAGTCTTCTTCACCACTCTTCTTCAGCAGCGCCACTCTGACATAAAACAGACTGGATCTTAACATCAACCCTATAAGCATCTCTGTTTATGCAGCATCTTACATGCAGGATCAAACAAAGGTTTGTTTGAAATTCTGGAGTCATCCTGTGTTTTATGCAAAGAGGAAGTTTATTCTTCACACCTATACTATTAAAAGGGTTTTTAACAACCAGACATAACACAAGCATCTTATATTTTGACCATGTAAATTGAGAGAAAAGTGTAAATCAACTGAGAAACTCCTCTTAGACAGTTTTTTTGCACTGAAAATGACTCTGGTCAAAGCAAGTTCAATAAAGAAGCTTCACCGGCATCAAAAATAAAATGCTTAAAGCTTGTAATGTTTTGGACAAGTTAAATATGAGAAGAAAAATGCAATGTAAAATAAATATCACAGCCACTTGTTAATGTTAATGTCAAACTAGACAAAAAGTCTTCAAGAGAATTTATTTTAGTCCGATCAGGTGTTGGATGGATCTAATAAAAAGTGCTGGAGTTGCTCTTGTAGTGTGCCATCAGCATTTCTATTATTTCCATCAAGGTCATAAGAAAGTAAAACAGGTCAGAGATGTTTACTCTGCAGCCAGCAAACATGACAAAAAGGTCTCCATAGACTGAATGAGGAGTTGTGATAACGGATGGCTGAAGGGTAACAGAAAGTATGTCATCGTCTTTGCTGCTTAAGCGTGGACAGAGAGGAAATGAGGGCATTAGGAGGAAGATGTAAAATCTCAGAGGATTTTTCCTATCCACACGGTTCTCTGCTGGCTGAGAGAAGAAACACAATGATGCTAAAAATGAATCCCTCTCACCTCCAAAAATGTATATTCTGCAAGCCTATACGGAAGAACAAGTTGTGACTTTTGCCTGATTCTGTCAAGTGCCACAAATTCATGATGGCGGTGGCTTTTGAAACATCCTGTAAAACCTCTGTCAGTGTCAGAAATCTCAGTTTTCATATGGTAACATCTCAAACTCTGACTGTGTCCTAGATTTAAAATGATCCTTTAGGAAAATCATCCTTTACTTGAGTCATTTTGTTGTTCACTTCTAAAAATAAAAACCCAGGTGTGTGTATGAGCTTTCACTTGAGAATTTACAGTAGACACAGAGAGTTTTTTTGATGGTCTCTGTCTCTATTTGCTGAACATTTATCATTTATTTATTAATCGTGGACTGTGTTTGTGTAGCAGGGTTCCAGCTGCTCACACAGACTAACTTACAACTATTTACTCAACATCACATCTTGTGTTTTAATATGAAGTAGTAATGCCCCTCACTCTCCATTGCTACAACAACGACTGTCATGAATCGATCAAATACACAAGCTTGTAGTTACACTACAATTCTTCAGCCACCACTCACCTCTCCCTGATGGACATCTGTTTGCTGGACATGCCGTCAGATAGCCGATCTGCAGACCCTGTGGGGGACAGTAGATCCCCTGAATGCTCACTGTGCCTGCCGAAATCCTCAATGTTGTCAAGGGAAAGGGACTGGGACTTGAACAGTGCGTGAGGGAAAGACTGAGGTTTGGGTGGTGCCTGTGGAGGCACCTGGGGTTTGGGCTGAAGCTCAGGAGTGGTCTGTTGGGGGTAAGGCTTAGGGAGAGGCTGAACAAATCCCTGAGGCTTGAGCTGGGTTTGAGGGGACTGGATGAAAGGTTTTGGATATGTTGGTGGGGCTTGGTAGGGCGGCTGGGCCTGGATGTAGGATGGAGGTTTGGGTTGTGTCGATTGAGGCTCCTGTGTGACAGGTTTAGGAGGGGTTTGAGGAGGCTGGGTGATGGAGTGATGCTGCTCCTGACTGTTTGACACGTGAGAAACTGTCCTGGATGACACTTTAGCTATCAGTGGTCTCAGTTGCGAAGGATGATCTGGCAAATCTGAAAGACAAGTATAAAGAATATTTATGTATTAAATGCAATAATAGAGATCTGATGTCCATTATTCATTATTTTCTTTTAATGTTTAAAATCAGACATGAAGTATTAAAATGAATATTTTATTGAGTAAATCAATTTTGTTGTTACTAGACTAGTGCTATTTTCTGCTGTTTCTCTAATAGATTGTAAAGGCTCTGCACACTCTGTTTTTCATTCATTTAGACTTATTCAAGCTCTTTTCAGTGGCTCATTGGTTACTACTGAGTGCAACACTGAGGGTTCCTGAAACATGCAAAGGAAAACAATAATAGGAGGGTCACAGAGGGCCATTCAACAGTGGCACCTTGTGAGGATGCAATCAAAAAATAGAGTGGTTTAGGTTCCAGAAAAGTGAATTGTGTTAGTTGATATTTGCTGATGTAATTTATATGTGTATGTCAGTTTAGCATAACTCAATCTAAGGGAACCTGCAGTCAAAGTTTCAGTTTTTAGATGTATAAGGAGCAGGTTCAGGGGTGTTTGTGCATGTTCACATCAAACAATGTACACATGTCCATATTACCAAGATCCCCTGTGTAACCAGAGCATATACCATACATGCACATTCAGTCACACCTTTCTAACTAGTGGACAAAAAGCTGGTCCCCACACAGAGGGACTATGTAAAAGAAAACCATGACATCTTTTGTTTGTCAGTGCCAGTCCTTATAGCCTCATGATAGCACAGCATAGGCTGAACTTTAGTTATTATCTATCCATGCAGAACAAAATAGGAGTATAGCCTGCAGACAACGCTTCCATTGTGTCCTTCCTGTCCTCTACCTGCTTAAAGTAAGTGGCTGCCGATTGTTCCACACTCTTACTGAGTGCTTCCATCTCTCCGTGTACTGTTTGTGTGCATGCATGAGAAAAGACCACCCCTGGACACATTCTGCTTGAGCACATAAAAACGGGTCAGGCCCATTACACTGTGGTATGGGCATGACTAACCCACAGGCGTGATGATGTAGTGCAAGGGGACCACAGCCCCTTTATATAGGCCATGACAGTGAGCGCACACAGTTCAGTCTAATCATTTTAGCTGACAAATAGCATGTCAGGAAAGGGCTTCCGCTTCCTAGACAAAGGGAACCACGAGGCAAATTAATGGAAAAATATGCTAATTAGATACAGCCCCAGACATCTCTCTCCATCTCTCTCTCACACGAAAACACACACACTGTATTAGCCAAATCAAATACCCCCAGCTGGGGCAGGCATGTGTGCAGTTGGTGGACATGTGTGGGTGTACACTGCATAAGACAATGAAGATAATAAGGATGGCTCTTTCCCTAGACATTGCTTTCCTCTTTTTTTATGCTCTCCATTATCATTTTCACACCCCTCTCTCTGCTCTTAGATATCTCTTTTTTATTATTCTTTGTTCTTCTCCTCATTGTCTCTTTTCTGTTTAAGTCATACATGTAGCCTACCTGAGATGCCTGCCTGGCTTTGGTCGCTGCTCCTCTCCTGTTCCTGTGTGGAGGAGCTGTAAGCTTCTGCAGCCTCTCTCAGGTATCTTCCTCTTCCTCTCCCTCCTGCCTCTGGTTTCTCCCTACTCTCCTGGGAATCTCTGTCTGCGGCTCTCCAGCTAGGCAGTGGCTCTGACTCGCCCCTCCACAAAGAGGGCTCGGCAGAGTGCTGAAGCTGGGGATGCTGCTGCTGCCTGCCGTCCCGGTCCCTGTCAAGGGAGAGCAGCTTCCCCTTAATGTAGCCGCCTTGGCTGTCTTCTCTGGCTCCTCCCTGTTGTTTCCCCCTGTCCTCCTCCTCTTGTCGCTCTTCCACCTCCTCCCCCTGCTGCTTGTGCCCAGCGAAAGATGTGGGAACAGGAGGAGCCCCTACTCTCTCAGGATGCAGGGGGGAGGAGTTCAGCTTAGTCTCAAGGGGGCCTGGGTCCCCGCTTTGGGTCATGGAGAAATACCTCAGCGCCCTCTCCTGGTGGCTGCTTGTGATGCTGGAAGCCTGTTGTTGGGCAGGGACGTAGGGAATGGCAGTGGACTTCTCTGGATGGAGACCGTTATCATCGCCAATGCTGCTGCCTGGCTTCATGGTTACCGGGGTGATAGATGCGTGGGAAGTGACGGCAGCCACAGAGCGAACCAGAGAGGCTGAGAGGGGCTCCAGTTTGATATCACCCCCCATTTTTACCTGTGGGAACAGGAGGACTCGTCAGAAAAGTCAGAGAGAGAGACAAAAAAGCACAAAGAAAACTGATGGATGGATGAGAGTAAAGACAGCAGCAATCACATCAAATTCAGGTTCACTCATGAAGTCGCAGCCGTAACAGCAACTTTCAAACACAAAATGGCAGCAAGAAGAGTAGGCATTAAACTGGTTGGAAAAAAAAGACTGCATTGAAGCATCACCATAAAACAGTAGCGAACCAACAATGTGCCAAAATACATTTTGGTAGTTTCAGAAAGTATTCAATCAAATGATTAGTGAACTGATTTTCAAAAATTAAGTGGAGGAAATCAGTGATGTTTCTATAAGGAATGAACACATCTACAAATAATAAAGAAATTCACAATATGATATTAAATACTGTACCCACTAAACACATTAAAGGAGTTTCACTGTTAGCATCTAACACACATTACTGTAATGTGTATTGACCCAGCTCTCCTTCCAACAGCTCCAGTAGTTACTATATCATGAACAGCGTTAGTCCAGTGCAACATCCAAAAGGATTTTAATATGCAACCAATCTAAAATATAATCAACCTCCACCTGAGACTTGAGAGCTACTACTCTATGTGAACTTTTTTTTTGCAAGTTTGCATTGGGAGGAGGTCTGAATAGAGTAGCATGCGTTACTTTATTTGCATTCAAATATCCCATGCTTGCTATGCAATCAACAAGCATGTCACAGAAGCAGCTAATTAAAAAAATAGCCACAGAAAGCAAACTGTAAACCTAAATCAATGTTACATTACAGCATCTACAGCTAACGCTTTCATTTCAACTGCTGATGACACACTAGGTTGCATTTATGAACATCAGTAAGTTCAAAAAGCGACTGCAAGCATCCAATGCCATATCAACACTGGTCTCTAGTGGAATTCACATCAGTCAATACAACCACTGAGAATCTCTGTACAGGCAGCAGGGTTCTTACATGTTCTCCCTGTTTGCCCTCTAAGTCGCCGTTACATGCTGCAGTGGTTACAAGTTGCTCAGCTTCCTGTGTGGACATGAATGATCGACAACATGGTGGGATGAGGTCAACCTACAGTAAAAAGCTGACACGTTCTCTTGGGATAACACGAGTTTCAGGGCAAACAGTATAGAGTAGCTGAGGAAGGGACAGATACTTGACTTAGTCATACGTGGCGTCTAGAGGCCACTGTATTAACAAGCAAAAGAGAATAAACTCTGTGACCTCTGTTCATTTAGAGTCATCCAACTGTAGTGAAAACACTTGCTGCACTGAGTGTAAGTGACCTGGAAGTGAATCGCCTGTAGCCGCTGGAGAGCGCCTGATGCAGTTTGATATATTTTCATTTTGATTAATAGCACTGGCTTATGCACATCTGTTCTAAATGGTTACACTGAATGAAAAGGTCGCCCTGTTACACATTTCTGCTGCTCACTGCTGTCAGACTTTATGTAAGTATATCAGTCTGTAGCTATATCAATACCTTATTTTGCTATACTGTGCAAATTGATTTTATAATAAGCATATTAAAGTAACGCAAACACAATTGTTTAAGAGCTATTAGTTACTCATTTAAAGTTTTCTTCATTATTGTTTTTTATTCATTGTCATTATTTTGGGGGATTAGAATGGATGATACTAAGGTTAGTAAGTGGGTTTGGTATAAGAAATCAAGGGTTGTTGTTAAAAGGGTCACAGCTTAAAAACAGGATATAAACTATCTATACTACCTATTTGTCTTTTATTATAACTAGTTGCTGTTTGTTTATAGTAAACTATTTTGGTCAGGAATGTAGAGAAACTAGAGAATGTAGATCTTTGATCACCACGGTTTCCTTACCTGCTCCACCTCTCCTTGAGTAATGGGTTGGGTCTGAAAACGAGCATTGGCCCTGCGTTGGCGGGTGTCCCCTCGGTGCCCTTCAGTAGTTTTGCCTATAGGCTGAGCAAGTCGGTTGAAAAGGGCCATTTTCTCAGTCAAGCTAAGGGTGGACAGATCTGGCTCATCTGGGACAGGTTTCTGGACATCTCTCTCTGCTCCAGCACTGGCAGATTGAGCTGGTTTCTGATGTTCCTGGGTGTCCTTCTCCTGTTCCTGGACTGATGAACCTGGCTGGGAGGAGGCTTGAATGCTGACGGAGTGGCAGAAGGATGTCATGGATGAGTGACAAGTATCAATCTTAGAAATACCTTTTTATTTATCAAAATCATTAACAAATTGCAAAAAAAGCTTCTTACTGGTGTTAAAAGACCTCTTCCAACCACAGATTATGGTGTTTTTGACTGACTGCATGTAAAGCACACTGAGGCACTTACGGTCTATGCACAGGGATTCAAACGCTTCATATTTGTATGCATGCAGTTTGTTTTTTTATTTTTTAACATCTGACACTGCATTGCAGCAGCACTAGTCCACAACAAATTCCCCCGTGGCAACCCTGTCTCCTAAAAATTATATTCCTATACAACTAAACTGCAACCTTGATTATGCTTTTGTACGTAATTATTATGTTATCAGGCAATGCATTTAGTGAATGAATGAAACGTCTAATTAACAGGAATTGAGTTGCAAAGAGGTGGTTGGGGTGGATGGTGGCGTATAATGTGCACGACTGGCAATCTGCAGATCTGAGATCTGGACCATAGTCCTGTGTGAAGGTTAGGGTTAGGTTTAGGCATGAGAAATAATTTGGTTAGAGCTAGAGACAGATCATGTTTGTTTGTGTGTTAAGTGATCTGTTACATTTTTCGCCAATACCCAGCCCACAATCTTTCCCTGACCCTAACCCAGAGCTGTGAGTGCCTGAACCCAACCATAACCACACCTTAATAAAGTTGGAGTCAAATATGTGGAACTGCAAGACAGAATATTTTATGTTGACAGAAAACATAATGCAGTTATTATTAGAGACTGGGTTGCCTGTGGGAACAATCATATCAAGGCAAATTTGTGATTTTTAAAATAGATTATATAAATAAAACTTGATTTGATTGTTCCAAATATGCATTCATACTTTACAATTTCATATGTCTAATAGGAAAATACATACTGGTGTCTTAATTTCAACAACATTCATAAAATACCAAATCCTGTCCCCTGGATAAATGAGAATATTTGTGAATTAATGTTTAAACAAAATCTTGTTAAATTTCACTTGCCTCTTGTGAAAAAAAAGCTAATTTATCCCCCATTCAAATATTAAACGATTGAATATACAGCAACTACCTACCAGGTAAATAACTTTACAAGCACAGCAACAGAGACATAAGTAGATCAGTGAACATAAGACAGATAATCATATAATGCACTCAGATGTTTGCAGGGGTTATGGCAATTTCCCAGCAGTGTGTTAAGCTAAACTTGGATTGGTAAACACACTGCAGGACACGTGAACTCAGACATGTAGAAGGCTTTAACAGGCTCAACCTCTGATCTTTCCATAAGAAATATAACCTACTTCCTTACTGACATCTGTGACTGTTTATGTGAGACACTGCAAGAAGAAATGCTTGCAAACTGGGCAATGGAAAGCACTGAATGAGTTATTGTGTAAACACAAGCTTCCTTTCCCTATAAGGTGCACACAGCAAAGACGCAGCACACGAGGGGACAGAAATAACACAGTAAAGTGAGCTGGATGAACAGACTGGCACTGAGGCCAGGAGAGGGAGATGGAGAATACAATGTGTCTGTGCCACATTTACATTGTTAAGTACGGATGACAAATAGGAAAACAGGTGCACTTCTGTCACAAACTGGCTCTGGCACTAAATTGCAGTTGTTGCTTTGGCTCAGAAAAGAAACAAACTGCAATGTGATAAATTATTATTTTTTGATAGACAGAGTTGTAAAAACATTACAGAAAAACTGCTGATTTATTTTGATGTGACACTCTCAAGGACACATCATGCAAACGACTCAATTTCCAGTTCCAGGCATAACTTTTTTTGTTTTTAGCCTAAGTGCACGTGTCATTTCAATGGGAATAGCAGCAAACACTGCATGACAGTCTTTCTAATGGTTTCATCGAACTGAGATTTTTAAATTATTCAAATTTGATGGTTTACAGACAATAGGAATATTCTATGGTTTACAGACACTTTTATCTGTAACATTGTCTAAGTATGCAAACAACACATGCACACACATACACACACAAAACAGCCCGGCCCAGCCATACCTGATGCCAGTCACACTTGTGCTGACTACAGTGGGGCTGGGGACATGAGTGAAATTAGTGTGGATGCCCACTAATTGTGGCGATGTGGCAGGATCACTTACAAGTGGAGTATTGGAGATGGAAATAAAGAATAGGAAAAATAGAAAATGTAGTAAGTAAGTAAGATGAGATCAACTGAAAAATGAAAGTCTTGAAAGAAGTTAACAGATATGTTTGAAGATGCAGCAAATAGGGATTGAGGAATTGAACAACAGAAAAAATAATATAAAGAAGACAGAAACACTACAATATAGAGCAATGCAAGACTCTTCACAGATTGTATGGTACAAAGTAAGGCTGTAAGTGATATATTAGCCCCACCTTGAAGCATTGACCACCTCCTTGTTGGTGACTGGTTGTGTGTGTGAGCGATCCTGAACTTTTCTTAGACGCCTTTCTATAGCAGAGTTTCGAGACCGCGGTTTGGGAACACCTCCCTCTGATGTCCTTTCTAACTCCTGGAAGAAATATGTCAGGAAAATATTAGGTTCAGATCATAACGAAGACATGTGCATGCATTCTATTAGATCCTAGTTAACATCCAGGTGTACATTACTAAATAGTACCTGAAATTACACACCACAGCAACCCAGTCTGCTGTAAATCTGAACAATGCAGCAGCTTTTGCATTTGAGATTATGAGCTTTGATATGTCTAAAGTATAAAGTTTTAATTAAATGTTTATGATTAAACATGTAGGAAAAATGTAGGAAATATACCCTAAAGAGAGACCTCTTAGCAGCCACACTCATCTTGGCTCTTTCATCAAGTTTCTCTTCATCTACTGACAAAAGAGACAATAATGTTACATGGCGTCACTGAAATGTACTGATATTATGTTATGCATGAATGCGACAGACTGAACTTACCTTCTGCATCCTGTAGCTGTGACGGGCTTAAACAAGACCTGAGAAAACATAAATATACATCAAGCATTAGCATTTCGACAACATTGTTAAGTTGCTGGAATTTGGAGCCATTGGATATTATCATTAACTGAATGCCAACCTAAAACCCATGCAATGCCACATGATTGAGTATAAGTGAAATGATTCTGAAGCTCTTCTGCACACCACTACAGAAAGCCTTTCCTGTACCTATCAGATTCCAAACGCTCTGCGGAGGTGATGGGCTGGGTCCTAAACCTCTCCGACATGCGACTGTCTCCCGGAGTGATGTAACGTCGAGGTCTCCGAGCGCTCCTGTCCCGATCACTGCCACTAGCTGGATCTACCTCCATTGCTGAGAGATCTACTTTAGTAGTCTCACTTTTGAAGTGGTGGGTCAGTTTGGAAAGATTAATGAAGACAACATAAAGGGAAAAATGGTTGGTTTTAGGGTAGATTAACCAGGAGCTACACTCAAATTAGAAGGACAGGGTCTCGCACAGATATTCCACACACGCCGAGCACAATCTAATTGAAAACCAGTGTGAAGAGCCTTTATGTAAAATCCATGCAGCAGCAGACAACTGCCAAGGGATTGTTTGCAAGAATGTATGCTCAGTTGCACAAGTAAGTTAAGCTTGAAAGATAAAATGGCAGACACTACAATATACGCGATAATTGCAGATCATCATTGCAATGTCATTGCAGTACACTTTCATTCACTTCATGCTACATATCAGCATTGTTTTTGTGGATTATCATTGGATTATTTATTTGCAATAGCTCACTAATGCAGAGTTAGACAGTTACTTAGTGATGCAACAAAAAGGCCATGCCGTTGAACGTACAACTCAGGTTTCCGGTTGGCATTCTCCAGATAAGAGTGTCGCAGCTGTGCTACTGACACCCTGGTGTCCAGAGTGCCCATATCACCGTTAGACATCCCTGAAGGTGGGATGGCCCTGGCTGTGTCTCTGCTCCCTGGTGCCCTGTCCGTATGATACATGGCAGAATGTTGGCTGACACCTATATCTGACATAGAGCGGGTTCGTATCTTTGGTTTGGGCCCTCCACTCATTTCCACGCTTCTGTGTTTGGCCTGAGGCAAAGCAGAGCCCTTCTGTAGGTAAACGGCTGAGTCAAATCTCCGGTGCTCTGATAAATCCTGTTGCTGCCTCTGAGGTTCAACCTCTTCTTCTAGGTGGGACTCTTGTTGTTTTACCTGGGTGTCTTGCTGATGACTTTGATGTTCTTGTCTTTGAAGCTTGCCTTCCTGCTGTTTTTGTGCGTGCTGTTGTATTTGTGGCTGCCTTAAGCGGTTGTACTGATACAGCCTCTGAGAATCTTGCTGCTGGATTTGAGCCCCATTTTCTCTCTTTCTGGGCTCATATTGTTGATGTGTTTGGGGCTCCTGCTGCTGATTTTGGGACTTTTGATGGTACGCAGGCTCTGGTGATTGATGCTGCCTGGACTGCTGGTGGATAGAGGTGTGGGTTGGCTGCACAGATCTCAATACTCTCTCATCTTGGCTGTCATGGCTTGAAACAGGCTCTTTCCCCCTATCTCTGATCCTCTCAATATTTCTCTCCCTGCCCCTCTCCCTCCCTCTCTCCCTCAGTCTCTCTGGATCCCAGTTTTCCTCTCCATAGGTCTTTCTCCTTCGTTCTGGGCTATAGTTCTGCCAGTCTATGTCTTCATGTCGGCCCCTGTGAACATCATCCACACTCCTTTCTCTTCTGCGAATCTCTGAGGGCAAAACTGCTTTTCTGCTCTTAAGTAAGCCCTCTGTGTGTGCCTCTTCCTTTAGGGCCTGCCTGGCCTCCAATCTTGCTTCTGTATGGGCAGCATACATTTGGTCTGCACTCATTCTTCTTTGTGGTTGCACCTCAGGAGGTCCAGGAAGTTTGATAGTGGACACTGGAACAGGCATAGCTGCATATGTCTGAGAGTCCACAGCTGAGCCAGAGTGCTGGTACTCAAAGGCAGAGGGATTGTAGGCTTTTTGGCTGTGGGCAGGATGGTGGCTTGGGCTAGGCTGAGGCTGGGGAGCAGTCCTTTGTTGAGACGGTTCTGGGTGCTGCGGAGTATACTGAGCAGTATGTCGTCTGTTAGCCTGGTGCCGGTCTGGACTACAGTCAGGAGGCCTCTGTGCAGTTTCATCCCTGGACAATCGTTCTCTTACTCGAATTCTTGGGGAGAGGAATGGATAAATGACACTGAGATTTCAGTCTCTTTCCGAACTTAAAGCTCAACTCAGATAAGACGTGATTTACAGGACATGTACCAAGCTTTTTTCCCATGAACCATAAAGGCTGATAGGTGATCACATCAAACACTAACTGTGTTTCTATAAAACTAGATATTTGGAGAAGAGTGATGTTGTCTATGTGTCTGGTAGCAACAATAGCTCAACTCTAATGGCTTCATTTTTTGCACAATGTCAATTTAAGTCTCATTAAAAATTAAATTCTGGCAAATCTCAACAATAATGTGCATACTGTGAAACAAACGTTTATGATATAAAACATAGGACCAACTTGAGCTCCCTAATCCTACTGTAGATTTCAACAAGCTCAACTAGCAGCATGTCCTGGATTGACTTTGAGTCTCTGGTGAAACATCTCTTTTTAACTCTCTGATGTATCCATGCAAAAAAGTTAGACAATTATTTTCATCTGGTCACCCCTGATAGCCAAATATTGTTCTAATCTCATTGTGGACTACTAAGCCAAATATGATTGATGGGTCTCTGCTTATTGGACAAGTAGGACCTAAACAGTGTTCATGTGTACACACTAATGAGTACACAGTAATACTACTTAGTATAAGTAGCTGATAAGGCTACAAAGGAAGTCAGTTATACTAGCTAAAAAGTGATCAGACTAACCTTTTATGAAACACTAAAGATTAAATAAGCATGCTGGCTTTCCTTTGTTTAGTAAAACTGTTTAACATATGGAGCAAAGAGAAGCTGTTTGTGTGTAGCAATGAAACCAATCAGGAATCCAAAAGGGTTTTTTTGACCAACCTAGCCATGCTTCTACAGGATGAATGTCACCTGGCCATTCAGTTCGAATGCTGACCATGAGTCTTAATCAGAAATCTATTTATGTCACATGTCTGTGCACTGTTCAGTTCAGAAACACAAAGGATACCATACCAAAGACTAAAGGAAAATTTAAACACAGCATATGTCCATTGATAATATCAGATATCAGATAAAAGATCACATAAAATCAAAGCTGTGTGGTTAGACACTTCTCTCTGCAAACCTTTCAGTTCAAAACGATAATAGGTGATAGGTGTCATGGTACAAGAGATGTAATTTCATAGGGGCAAACAGGCCTGTATCTGAGGGAGCTTGAGGGAGGGGGTGAGTGCACCACTGAGCACTAAGGCAGTGAGTCTGGAGTTGACTAATGTTGTCACCCCATCAACTACGGTTCACTAACGCCACTCAACTGCTCATGAAAGCCAGGCCACACACAGCAGCACTAATTTAACAAGAGTTCTGGGCTTGTTTATAGAACAAGATCCAAATCATGTGACAGGGGAGTTTTAACATGAAGTGTGTCAAGTATCTCTGTTTCCTGGAAGTCTTTTCACGGACAGGCCACCGAGGTATATAGTAAATACTATAGGTTTAGGTTTTAATAACACATTTGTTTTAAAAGAATAAAAAGCACAAGTGTTTGAAAGGTAAATGCTAGTCGCTTTAAATAAAAGTTCTGATTTCATCTGGGGTGTAGTGAGTATGATTTTGTAATTATGCCACCATTATTAAAATGCTGTGATTATTTGGGGGCTATGCCTTATTTTATTGTTTTGATGCATTTTAAAAATGAAAGTGGACTAAAGTAAATCTCAGTGTGAATTCATGTTAAGTTGCAAGACTAAGTTAGACATGGGGATTTGTAAATTGAAAATTGAAACTCAAAAAACCATGTTAAATGTGAGACTGTCACACCCGTGAATAGGGAAAGTATTAATGAATGAAATACAACAGTGGACATGTGTTAAAGCACATGTGTTAAAGCACTGGTTTTTATGGTTATTGAAAACTAAATACATTTCTTTTTTTTTATTTAAGAAATCATGATTAAAGATATGATATAGATATGAGTGCACAAAAAACACAACCTAGTTTGAAAATACTGCAAATTAAATTATGACCAGTGCTTCCTTAAAAGTACACATGTACTCAGTGGATGATGGATGTCTGATAGATCTTCACACTGATGGCATCTCAAGGGGACGGTACCTTGAAGGCCAGCTGAAGTCTGCCTGACTCTCTGAGTCTGTGTTGAGAGACCAGTCACTCTTTGACCGGACATCCAAGCTACGGGATGATGACAGTGTTGTTTTTAAACGATCAAACATCACATGATTCATCATCAGGTATATTTCCAGACACTGCAGCACAGTCTGATTACTGCTCAGAGGATTTGTTTAAAAATCACTGTGTTGTGTACATTTGATTTTATTGATTTGATTAGATTATTTTCAGTTTTTGCTAATGACACTTCATTAACACAAACAACATTATAGCCTCAATGTCAACGTCAATCTCAACAAATTCACATTTTTAGTGTTATTATTTTCACATTTATAATAGAAGGTGACATACGTTAAGAAACCAAACTGCTGTGAAAACTGGCTTAGCTCTTGGAGCGAACAGGGAAATCACATCCTGTCCTTAAACACCCCCTGCAATCTTGTCTCTCACCCTACAGCCTTTCTTGGATGATCTCCCCAAAGCAATTTTCTATGTGAAACTGGAGCAAGACAAGCATGACAGAGCCAGGCCAACAGTCTAGAAAGATCCCAACATCGGTCTAGTGGTAATAGCAAGGGGCTGGCTAGCTCAGTGGTCAGGAGACAATTTTGTAATGCTGAAATACTCAAGACTCTATTGACACCACCAGTAAAAGGTTTGGACTCGCATAGAAAAATCCCTGTTTTTGAAAGAAAAGTAGAAATTATAACATCTAATTGATCAGAGATACAGCCACTAACAACAATTTAAATGACTACTGTAGTATTAAAGGAATATTTACATAAATGTACAGTCGCCTATAATCAGTAAACATTAGCACATGTTTGCTAATGCAAGTTTATTCATTTAAAATCCTTTTAAAAGACATGAATCTTTTCATGAAAAACACCATAATTCCTATGTGTGTCCAAACTTTTTACTGGTAGTGTACATATTTAAAAAAATACTTGTGAGTCACTAACTTTAAAACAATAAAAAAGTGGACCAGTGTGGGATACCCCATACCTGTGGGATCTCTTTGGAACTAAATAGAGTCTGAAATGTATTACAGAGACATTAGACTCCAAAGATCTTCTAATGGTCCAAGGGCAGCAGAACAGAACTAAGAACTTACTGACCTCTTTTACAGTAAATCTTGATGACTGGTGTGCAGTTTTTCACTTACAAAGACATAGTACTACTACTCTCTGAAATGCATTTTGTCACATCCTTATTCACACTCTTATTATCACAAAGCTTGTGAGTATGATCATTTCTCAATCTGTGTTGTGTATGCTATAACTATGTTTTTCTAAACTCACCCCTGCCTGTTGAGGATGCTCTGGGCCTGCTGCTCTATGAATAAATCCCCAGGTGAGATGCCATAGCGAGCAGAGGGCAGGGAGGCCCGGCGGGCAGAGCGAGGAGAGCTGGGCACCGCTGCAATGCTGTAGTTAGTGGGGGCGGGGCTTGGCTCCTGGGGGGCGGGGTCTTGGTGGTGCTGCTGCTCCTGGGTTCGGGTTCTTATCATGGCTGAGCGCTCTGAAGCTCCTCCACGTCTGCTGTTTTCCATGTTCATCACTCTTTCCCGCTCTGAAAACCTGCTCGACCTTTCTTGTGTGTGGGGAGGAGCTTGTGTGATGTGGGCGGGGCATGAGGTGGAAACAGGTGTAGGATCTGGATGAGTCCTCATGTAAACCCTGCCCACTCCGGAGCGGTACGGCACTTTGGGTTCCCGTTCTTGTTCTTCCGCTTCCTGTCTGTCCCGTCTGGCAGATGGTTGTTGGTCAGAGTCGGCAGGGATTCGGCGGGAACGGTACCGTGGTGTGTAATCAGTGTCCGCCTCCTGATCCAAGAGGATGCCATAACGCTCTGACAGCTGGCGGCGACGCTCGGCTTTGTAGCGCGCAATGCGCTCAGCCTTGGAACTGAGGCTGGAGGTGTCTGTGGGGCCAGATGTTGGCATGGAAGAGGTGGATAATGATACTGGCTCAACATGCATCAACACTGGTTCTGTACGTCCGCTGCCAGCACCACCTTTGTATTGAGCTGATCTGTCTGGAGATAACACCTGCTTCTGAGGTGTCTCCAAATCTTCTCGACTGTAGCGCCTCACTGTGGTAAATAGTGTAAACACTCAATTACTTATCAATGACAAATTTTAAATGATGATTTAATTTATTAAGGGACAAAAGCCGAACATGTCTGACCCTATGTGAAAAAGTAATTGCCACCTAAGCCTAATAACTGGTTGTTACAACAGCTGCACTCAAGTGTTTGCCATATCTGGCAATGTGCCTTTCACATCGCTGTGGAGGAATTTTGGCCCACTCTTCCTTGCAGAATTGTTTCATTTGGTTTTGAGCATGAAAGGCCTGTTTAAGGTCATGGCAAATCATGTGAATCATATTTAAGTCTGGACTTTGACTAGGCCACTGCAACCTTAATTCCAGTTTAGTTTGTTTGAGCTATTCAGAAGCTGACTTGTTGGTGCGTTCCAGATAATTGTCCTGCTGCATAACTCAAAGGCCCTTGAGCTTGAAGTCACAAACTGATGGCTGGACAAATCCCTTAGGATTTTCTGCTACAGTGCAGAATCAATTATCCCCAGACCATCACACTGCCACCACCATGTTTGACTGCTGATATGATGTTCTTTTTATGAAATGCTGTGTTAGTTTTACTCCAGATGTCAGGAAGTACACCTTCCAGAAAGTAAAATTTGTGTCTCATCAGTCCACAAAAAAATTGCGCAAAAATCTTGGGGATAATCAAGATGTTTTTTTAGCAAAATACTTTTTCACCTGCCAGACAGGTTTGGACAGCTTTTCCCCCTAAGTAATTAAATTATCATTTAAAAACAAAACATTTTGTATTTACTCAGATTATATTTATGTAATAATTAAAAAAATTCTTTGATGATCTGAATCATTAATATGCAATAAAAAAAAGGAAGGTGGCAGACACTTTTTCATAGCACTGTAAAACAACTGTTGGCTACTGAGCAGCTGGAGGAACCTGGGCTTAATTTTAAGGATCTTAAAAGCAAGTTGACATAATATAATAAACATAATCATAATAAAATTGGCAGAGGAAAAAAATATATAATGATATTGTATTGTAAGTGCTAAATGGCAAAAAACAGTTTTCTTTCTCATGCAGGACACATTTAAGTTATACATTTAAGGCCAATAAAATCAGTATAATTTATTTTAGCGGTGCATCGTACCAGGCTTACCCATCACACAAGGCTCACGGGGATCTGAGGCGCGGGTGTACCGTGGAGGATCCTCCTCCAGCATTCTGTTGGCTACCAAACCACCAGACACCAGTGCAGGAGGAGCATCATTTTCAATCCCCTCCAGGCGCCGGGCTATCCTCTCCTTCCTGTCAGACAATGGGCAGTGGATAAAGGTGAGCTGAGTACGACTTCATAAAACTATTATTAACTATATGATGAATTACAACACTATTTAGTGAGTTTAGTGAAGATACCTGTTCATTCCCAAATCTTTGGTGACTGCTCCCTCAAAGTATTTTTTTAACTCTGAAACTGATTAAACAGAATTACAATATTAGCATCATATGACTTTAACAATTATTATTTTGAATTATGCTTCAAATTAATGCACACCTTTGGGAAGGACACCCAGCAGTTTGGCATCTGTATCTGAAACACTCTTGACCAATGTGGTCTTGTCACCCAATGAAAAATCACTCTGAAAACTGATAAATTAAAAGACAAAATCACCAACTAGTAATAAAGATTAAAAGTACTGCATTCAGAGTTTTGTATTCTAAAATATTTCATTTGAATAGTTCATTAGACTGTCATTTTTTGTTTTAATTCAGTAAGACTTGCAAAATGGTGACCCTGAATGTGAAGAATGGTAAAACTATGGCATCTTAAATCTTATTCAGATAAAACACCAGCTATCAATTGTGTCTGCCTTAAATGACTTCTCTTAAGGATGTGATGGCAGTAAAAGTGAAGCTTAGCTGGTGTCACTTCCTACTTAAGAAACTAGGTCAAGTCCTGACTCTCTTCCAAGTGGAAACAGACAGTCATGCTAATATGTTTGTATGTCATCATCAGCTAAGATACAGGAAATAAAGTGATCTTTCTTTTCTTTAAAAAAGCCTTGTAACACTGTTTACTTTTAACATACCAACTTTTGAATTTGTGTCAGTCTTCATTATATCTCAACTCTCATTTGGAAATTTCAGTCATCAGTTTAAGATAATAATAGGTTTTATTTATAGAGCACTATTCTTACAATGTGCTTAACACGAGTATAAAACATCCACAATAAATAGAACAACCATAAGACAACAACAACACCAAACGGGAAATAAATAAAGTGGCATAAAACAAAGAGAGGCTATAGCAAATTAAAATCAGCAAAGGCCGATAAAAGTATGTTTTAGAAAGGGATTTAAAAGAGTCACAGAGTTACAGAGTCTGCTGATCTGATATCCTCAGGCAGGTTGTTCCAAAGCTTTGGGGCTCTGACTGCAGAAGCTCTGTCACCTCTAGCTTTTAGTCGAGCAAAACTAGAGGTAGAGATAATCATAATACTAAAATGCTGGATTCAATTGTTGTGTCTGGTTGTCATCAGTTATACAAGATTTGCTCATTATTTAGCAAACAGTGTTTCAAAAGCAGAATTTCCATTCTAACTAATATTTTTAAGACTCTATTGTTGAACAATTACAGGCAAAAGGGGGCTTGGTACAAAGCACTGTTGAAGGAGGGAGGTATTATGGCCTTAATGCCATGGGAACAAAAAGTGTCTTAGGATAAGCTGTTCCAAGCATCTCTGGCTTTTAGTGCATGCTGCACACAATAAGCTAAAGGAGTCCAGTAAACCTATATCCTTACATATCCGCTGCACGATGACAATGTGAAATGAGAGGAATGTAAATGCTCTTAGAATCTGTTACGTGTCATTTCAGTAGCTCCGCCTTTTACCTTTAATCCACAGAAAATTCATCCCTACCATTTGTGTCGATTAGAAAAGAGCAGGCTTTTTTCCTCCCTCACCTTAAGGCTTCTGTTGGCAACGAGGCCGAGCTGCAAAGCTTGGTGGGAGGTTTAGATCCAAATCCTAAGAAGGAAAAAAAAAGATTCAGTCAAGAACTTGAATCACAAGGGACCCCACACTACACCTTTCAAATCCACAATTAGTATTTCTAAGGTCAAACTTGACACAGAATTCAATTTCCTGTCTAACAACATTAAATGCATGATAAAAACATGTATTAGAGAAGCATTAATCTTGCTTTCCTCTTATCAGTACAGAAAGGAAATCTTCATACTTTCATTACATGCTGTGTCTTTCATTCATTGAAAACCATTAAGTAATTAAGTCTCAGTTCCGACCTAGAAACAAAGTGTCATCCTGCAAAAACGCTGACCTGCTTCAGTTTTTTCTGCAACTCAACATGACAACATCCAGACAACCAAATACATGCATCTTCTTCTGTGAATAGTGTATTTCTACAATTTATGTAGTAAAAACTGTGTCATGATAACAGTTTCTAAATCCTAACAATATTATAAACTGCAGTTTAGTGTGTTTTTAGTGGAATGGATTAAACTCATGTACTCTTAACTTTTTCTTACCCTTGCCATTTTTACCACTTCTTTCACAAATGAATATTGCATATTTTCAGATAAAATGCATTGCTGATAAAGAATAAAGATAGATAAATTGGTTATATGCTAATTGGTAATATATTAACAAAGACAAGTTGCTCTTCTTCTCTCAGAGTAAATACAACATGCTGTTTAGATCTGACAAGACATTCCCAGCCTCTCTGAGTCACTTGTCAAAAAAAGGTTCCTCAGAAAGTTCCCCGCTGAAAGCTGACGCTCTCACACTCATGTCACAGTAACAGCAGCCTGTTGTAAAGTTGTATCCCAGTATAGGAGACAGATCGTGTTACTGCAGCAGACGCCTCAAAAAAATCTCTCACCTATTTTGTTCACCGAGGCTGTGTCGCAAGATGGTGGCAGACCTTTAGTAGTACCGAAAACAAGGATGTGGAAATGGTGTGGTGTATGATCAAGCCCCAGTGCTCTATGAACTTCAAGTTCAAGGGGTTCAGGGGGAAAGTTTACAAGAAAAACAGGTGTTTGAGTTACAGTAAAACATCAGAGAGGAAAGAAATGTTTCATATTTTTTTCATATTTTCATACAAGTTAAGAAGTCAATAAACAGAATGACTTTTAAAGCTATATTTCTCCTTAATCCACAAACATTTAACGTCTTCGAAGCTAATGGTAGAGGTGAATGTACATTATTCTATTTATCTCTCAGCGACCTAACAAGTTTGCTTTCTCCGATGGAAAGCCCCTTGTAAACCTGACTTTCCTTGAAAACACTTTCAAGTTGTCAACAAAACAAGCAGCACAAGACTCAATGCTGCCAGTGCCAGAGATCAACCTAGGCTGCTGACTGTCCCAAAGTGAACGTGGCGAGGAGAGGCAATTTCTATAAATATTCAGAGGTGCAAAATAGACTGGCTGTGTGAACTGGGCCCTCACTTGCACACAGTCTGTGTGGAAAGTTTGCCGTCTCAGAGGGCAATGATTTACCCTGTGAGGTTTGTAAAGGACATTTCATGTAGAGTCCATTGACAGGGTACAACATCACAATGGAGGCAACTGAAAAAAAAGCTTAAGCGTAAAATACAGCAAAGCTGGAGTGCTCTACCAAAACACACATTATGTTGATATATGGTCATAAAATTCCATAATCCTTAACTTAGATGGGGGAACTTTAACACTCACCTTGAAGTCTCTTTTTAACTGAACAAGAGCAGCAACAGAATAACAAAGCAAACCGAAGAAATGAGGGAAGCAACCAGGATATTTTCACAGCTGAATCCCCTGCCTGCTACATTATTGACGCTCATCAAACTCATTTGGCTTAGTAAGGGCTAGATTGCATTATCCAAGTCCCCTAAGCAGTCTACGGTATGGAATTAAGGGTATTCATGTGGGTTAAGCAAGTTATACAATATTCAGACCAATCTTCCCCTTCTACAGGCCTTACCTTGGCCACAGGGCTGCACATTCACATGGTAACTAGAGATCCATGGGTTTCGAAACATGTTTAAGGAGGAGAACGGAAGAAAGCCTCGCAGCCAGAGGCAGCAGTGGAGGCGAGGGCTGTTAGCAGCTAGCGGACAGGAAGGGAGAAAGGTGGTGACAGAACCACACACACTCGGACGAGCACGCAGCCACAGCAGAGTGACTGCTCCAGCTTCAGCCAACATAGACTGTCTATCGTACAGTATGTGTGTGTCTGTGTACATGTCAGTGTGTGTGTGTGTGTGCACAAGGAAGCTGGGAGAGAGACAGCACAGCAGGGTGCTAAAGCAGCTCAGAGCCCTAATCAGATTACAAGCAGAAATTAGCCATGATGATAAAAACTCTCGAACAGGATTGGAGGAGAGTGCCAGCAGGACTGCAGTGGGTGGTGGGGAGCCAGGGCTGCTGGAAGTCAGATTGTATCCTTAACACATCAAGCATGCTTCTGCCAAGATGGTCCGGTGCCATCACACTTCCAGAAATTAAAGAAATCCAGAAATCGCATTATTAGGCTGAGTCTCATCTAAGAAACAACAAAACCCACATTCAAGTAATGAGATGTGATAAACTTTAGTGCAGCCTGAAGGTTATATTGTCCAGTATCCAGACTGTGATGTCATCAGGCACCACATCATTGACTGTTTAGGTCTAGACTAGAGTTAGCAAGCAGAGATTTACAGCATAAACTGTTTAAATTAACAGCGTACTTCTCTGTAATATTGGTTTACCTGCACAGCACGTGTCTCGAAGTATTTGTCAATACAGAGGAATAATGTCCCATGTTTGAGGAATAAGAGGGTAAAACCTCTGAAACTATAAATGTGCTTATACCATAAGTATTTTCTTAGTAGAGAGTGTTAGTATTAGTACCTATGGGCTATAATTTGGGTATGTAACTTGAGCACTATCCTTTTGATTGGTGCTTCTGGGATCAACCTTTTCTAACTATCCTAGTTGTCTGACTTAATCCCTCCTCAATCCTGTCTCTTCCTAAAATAAAGGCAAACAAACATGAAAAATGCTATGAGCATCACAAAGAAGTAATCAGGGTG